>OX463756.1:121004749-121269339 GCA_949824845.1 Rhingia rostrata | reverse complement strand
CCTGCCATCTACCATCCTACCATCCAACCATTCTACCATCCTACCATCCTACCATCCTACCATCCTACCATCCTACCATCCTACCATCCTACCATCCATCATCCTACCATCCTACCATCCTACCATCCTACCATCCTACCATCCCACCATCCTAACATCCTACCATCCTACCATCCTACCATTCTACCATCGTTCCATGGATGGTACCATGGAACGATCCATCCTACCATCCTACCTTCCTACCATCCTACCATTCTACCATCCTACCATTCTACCATCCTACCATCCTACCATCCTACCATCCTACCATCCTACAATCAACCACCTACCTACCACCTACCTTTAGAAATGTCAAGGCAGCTGTGATACATATAAAATGTTTGAGCGCGAAAAGTGTTTTTAAAAGAAAAAAAAATTTTTTTTCGTGAAAATTTTCGACCTCGAGTTTTTGATTGATTCTAATATTACGATGGTAGTGGAACTCAAAAAAGTGGTTTTGGAACTCCCTCCGTCGGTTCGTCGGTCCGTCTGTCCGTCTGTCCGTACACGTCTCACCAGCCTAAGCGACTTGGCCGATTTTCTTCAAACTTCGTATCCAGCGTTTGTTTGGTCATAATTCTAGGCCATTTTTATACCCTATCCCATAGGGGGTATATTAGTTTTGACATTAAGTTTGTAACATAGTGAAATAATTTCGCTAGATATACCTCAAAGGATATAGATCGACTCAAAATCGCTAGCTGAGTCGATTTAGCCATGTCTGTCTGTCTGTCTGTCTGTCCGTCCGTCCATCCGTCTGTGTGTCAATGATTTTTGGGCCTTAAATTTTGAGCTAGAGTTTTGAAATTTGGTACATCTATCCGATGAAGCAGAACAAGTGTAATAATTTTTGAAATCCGCCCACTGCCACGATCCATTTTTAGAAAAACGTAGTTTTATGCCAGACCATTAGAGATTTTGAAAAAAC
Source organism: Rhingia rostrata (assembly GCA_949824845.1). Lineage (NCBI taxonomy): Eukaryota > Metazoa > Arthropoda > Insecta > Diptera > Syrphidae > Rhingia > Rhingia rostrata. The sequence goes on along the minus strand of OX463756.1, from coordinate 121,268,372 downwards.
GTCTGAACAAGATATCTAAACAAACCTTATGTATATATTTCGACTGTACAAAGTTTTTGACATTTTCTATATATCATCAGACCACTTGAACAGAGCTCGATTGAGAATCTTTCTGAAAACCTTGCTGCTACTCGGAAGGAGTCTTATCGACCGGAAATTTGCCGGATTAGAGTTGTCCTTTCCCTTTTTCGGGAGAGGATGAACCACCGCCGTCTTCCACCGTTCTGGATGCATTATTCAGCGCGTTGTTGAACAGCATGGCGTAAATGCCCACAGCTTCAGGGGTTAGTGTCGCAGTACAATGTTGGATATACCATCGACTTACGCTGACTTCTTTTTCTTCGAAGATGATCTGGAGTTCCACTTTCGAGATAAACATAAAGACTAGACCCACTTCGCTCGGCGACTATATCATTTGCCAAGTTTTCGTCATTAAACCGGGTGAAACCACGGTTCTCAGATCGCCTTTGTGTTATGTCGTTTAGGAGATAGAAATGATGAAGCAGGGCATTGTTTTCCAGGATGCGGTTCGGGCGAATGCTATCATTTACCTTACACACTTCCTGAAAGACAGCCCCCACTGTCCCACTTTCTCCTGAGGATCTTCGATTACATAGAAAACGTCGTCGAAGACGACTTCCCCGGATCAATTCCTGCTGTCAAAAGTATGCTTGAATTGTCAGTTGTTCGATGGAGCTTAATGTCGTTACGAGCTTTCCTCCTTAAGATCTTATTAATTTGTGGAAACTTCTCGGGTCGCTGGAATTTACGGCCCGACTTCTGTTATATTAAAACATATTAATGGACAACCGATAGTTCTCCTTGATCTCCTTGATGTTTTTGATCGACACCTTCAGTGTATACTAATCTCCAGTTCGCGTGGGTTTGTCATTCGTACGAGTTGTCAGAGTCTTGTCAGAAGTCCGCTTTTTTGTCTGTCTAGTGCGCCAATGGTCGCGTTTCTGTACGTAGACGTTATGTCAAGTTCTTTGTATTTCATTATCGTCCTGTTCATTCGTTGAATCGTTTCGTCCATTTGTTGTAAGTATTCGTCGATTTCGTTGTCCGTTAGGTTTCTGTTGTTGGTGGTAAATTGGCCTTCGAACGTAGTTCTCTTGATAAGGCGTTGGAGTGAGATAAGTCATCAAATTACCAGTGGACCTGTTGCTGCGAAAACCATATTGCCGGTCATTAAGAAGTTTCGTGTCTCAAGATATCTGACGATTTATCAGCGTTCCCATGACCTTGGAAAGAAGGGACGTAAGTGGAATTGTTCGGTAGTTGGAGAGAGAAGAAGATTCGCCTTTTTTTGCTACAGGCTAGACAAGTTTAGTTTTTCATTTTTTTTTTTTTTTTTTATAATTTACACGTACTCAAGGGGTTATGAATACCCTTTTATATGTTACCATAGCACGAGCGTTAGGGAAGGGGAAGAAAGAGAGGATAGGAAAGATTTTGGATGTAGTGGAGACTTAAAACTCCATGGGTGGTGTCCGAACTAGCTTCGGGGAGTCACTTTTTCTTGTGTTCGTTAAATTTGAAGAAATTCAAGATGGTGTGCATACTTTTAGGTATTACACCGACCTTTTATTTGGTACATCTATCTACTCGGAAAGAGACCTGGGGAGTAGGCTGGATAGAAAAGCTTACGCAGTGATTTTGCTAGCGTAGAAGAACACTTCTTCAGAATAATGGGGGAAACACCATCTGGACCAGTGGACTTGTGAATGTCAAGATCAAATAAAACTCTTTCAACTGTACGAGTGAATTTGCCCCATTCAATGATTTACGTTCTTAAATCTGGGCACCATCTGCCAAAGTAGTTAGAACTGGCTGCGAAACGCGCAGCAAGCAGATTGGCTTTGTCTAAGGAGCTGACAGCTGGAATGTCGTTGTAATTATAAGCCTACGTGGCATACAAGAAAAAAGGTTGTTTGGCGGGTCGTACTGGCACAAATTACTTACTTACTTAAGTGGCGCTACAGTCCGGAATGAACCTGGGCCTCAACTAACATGCCTCTCCAATTAGCTCGGTCTATAACTAGCTGCCTCCAGTTGCGTACTCCAAGTTGGTTGAGGTCGGTTTCTACTTGTGCGCGCCACTTAAGGCGAGGTCTTCCTCTACTTCGTACGACGTCTGGCTGGGAATCGAAGACTCTGCGAGCCGAAGAATTGGTGTCCATTCCTTCTACATGTCCTAGCCATCTTAAACGTCCAATCCGGAGTTTTTTGACCAGGGGCATGTCGCTGTACAGCTCGTATAGTTCTTGGTTGAATCGTCGTTTCTATAGTCCGTCAACGCAAACGGGACCGAAGATTTTTCGAAGAATTTTCCACTCAAATCGACCAAGAATTTCTTCATCCGCTTTTGAGACGGTCCATGCTTCAGCGCCGTAGAGCAGGACTGGGATGATCAGAGTCTTATATAAGATCTCCTTAGTAGTTCGAGTGAGGGCCTTACTACTGAATTGCCTTCTTAGCCCGAAGAAACCGCGGTTGGCAAGAGTAATTCTTCGTTTAATTTCTGACGAGATGTTGTTGTCAGAGTTAATAGCGGAACCGAGATAGACAAAGTCCCGTACTACCTCAAAGTTTTATCTGTTAATGGTGACGTTCTGTCCAATTCGTCGATTTTGTGTGTCCTTTCGTATTGACAGCATATACTTCGTGTCAGTGAGGTCGTTTCCGTCCCTGATGGAGCAACGAGAATTCTCCATCGTCATCCTACACAAACGGACGAGTTTGGGCGGTATACCAAAACTAGACATGGCTCTGTATAGTTCGTCTCTATAAATGCTGTCGTATGCGGCTTTGAAATCGATGAATAGGTGGTGGGTACCGATTTGGAATTCTTGGGTTTTTTCCAGGATCTGCCGAAGTGTGAAGATTTGATCGGTTGTGGACTTTCCTGGCCTAAAACCACACTGACAAGGGCCGATCAGGTTGTTGGTAAACGGTTTCAGGCGTTCACATATTACGGCAGATAGAATTTTGTATGCGATGTTGAGGAGACTTATGGCGCAGTAGTTGGCGCAGTTTAGAGGATCTCTTTTTTTGTGGATCGGGCAAACGATGCTGAGGGTCCATTCTTCAGGTATACTTTCTTCCGACCAGATTCGGCTTATGAGTTAGTGGATGTTACTTACCAAGTCATCTCCGCCGGCTTTATAAAGCTCGGCGGGATGGCCGTCATTTCCGCCAGCCTTATTAAGCTTCAGTTTAGATATTGCTATCCTCACTTAACTCAGGTTGGGTTTTTGACAGCTTTCGCTGTCGTTGCCAATATTGAATGGTTCGTTCTGCCTGACAGCGGAACGTTGTTCGTCATCGCCGTTTAACAGTCTGCAGAAGTGATTCTTCCATATCCTCAGCATAGACTGTATCTCAACTACGATATTTCCTTGTTCATCTCGGGAGGATTCTGTTCGAGCCTTGCATCCTTGGCTGTGACGTTTTACACTTTGGTAAGACTTGCGAACATCTTTCCTGGAGTGGCACCTCTCTATATCCTCGATCGCGCGCTTTTCTTCCTCTTTTTCTTCTTTAACCCGCACAACCCGCAATATATTTTTATCTCGATTCTCATATGTACGCCCGGCCGCCCGTACCATGAAGCTGTTGAGAAAAAGTTTCTTTTTTTTTGTTCTTAATGCGTCGTCATCGGCGTGGCTTTATAATCTTTGGTGGCAGAGAGGAGGAGACACAGATTTTTATTGTCTCATATTATCTTGCAGGGCTCAGTGGCGAGATGGTTAATGCGATGAACTGCCGCGCGTAAAACCTGGGTTCGATTCTCAGCCGTAGCAACACCTAAATGATTTTTCACTCACTGGCATCTCAAATTCGCCGTTCGGATTGGCCAAAAAACAGGAGGTCCCACCATCGTGCAAGAAGTACACACGCACACATGAATGGTTGTGAGAAAACTCGGCCCTGGCTACTAACGAGCATGTTGCGCAAAAAAAAGAACAAACAAAAAAATTATCTCACAGATAAGGTGGTAGCGTTTGGCTTAGCTGTCAACTACGCATTCCTCTTAGCCATGGCCACCTATTCTTGTGATACAATTTGGTGTGTTTGACCTTGCAACTCATATTACGAGAGAAGGGCTAACCCAAGTTTTGTTATTCACCACTCTGTCAATATCACAAAGTGTATCCCTTAATGTATATTTCATATTTCACAATTTGTTGCGCATAATTTATTTATGAATTGTTTCAGAGTAGCCGAAAATTATGTTTAGCATCCCTGCGGCATGAATCCTAAGAGAACGGTAGACTAAAGGAAGCAATTTTCGTTTGAATTTAAAAAAAATATCTCTCTCTCTGTTAAAAATCGAGCGTTTTATTGAAATTTAATAAAATTTAACTCCTTATTTGGTAGTTGTATTGCCATAACTTATATCTGGTGTTTTTTTTGGAGGTATAGAACTTCGAATTGAAATAAATTACAAGAAAATTCTTGTAATGTCCACCAATTTGGCTTTATTGGAAAGATAATTTTATGCCGTTATTGTTTAAATATGATTTTGGGCATGTGTCCGCCGCGGCTGGTTCGAATAAAGCCAAGTCGAGAGGTCCAGTTGTCAACCTATCTTTCGAGCATCTGGGGCCGTATGTCGGCAATAACGCCCCGAATGTTGGCTTCTAATCCCTTAACGTTTCTGGTTTGTTGGCGTAGACGAGCGACTTCACATATCCCCAAAGAAAACAATCAAATGGTGTCAAATCACACGATCTTGGTGGAATTGACAAGTCCATTCCGCGAAATTATGCGCTCATCGAATGTTTCTTTCAATAAATCGATTGTGAAGTTCGCTGTGTGGCATGCAACGCCGTCTTGTTGGAACCACATCTCATTCACATTCATGCCGTGCAATTCGGGAACAAAATAGTCGATTATCATGGCTCTATACCGGTCTCCATTAACGGTAACTGACTCTCCATCATCATTTTGGAAGAAGTATGGCCCAATGACTCTACCAGCATATAGAGCACCCCAAACCGTCAGTTTTTGTGGATGTGGAGAACTTCGGGCGACAGATTCTCGCATTCGTGTCGGATGTTGTCGTTGAGGGCTTCTGCGGTCTCGGGCTTGTTCACGTACATACGGGACTTCAAAAAACCCCACAAAAAAAGTCTGGATCGGTTAAATCGGGCGATCATACGGGCCAGTGCAAATCGCCAAAACAAGAGATGAGGCGACCCAGGAACGCTGCCTTCAGTATATCGGTTGTGGCTAGCGCAATGTGTGACGTTTTTCCGACCCGTTGGAACCACGTGCCCTACAGTCATAATTCGTCCAATTACGGCAGAAAAAAGCTCGGTTAACATGGCCCTGTAGCGCGCACCATCCACTGTTGTAGTTTGACCAGCGACGTTCTCTAAGAAAAATGGCCCGTTGACTCCTCCAGCGTGAACAGCGCACCATGCAGTAACTTTGAGCGGGTGTAGTGGCTCCTCGTGCTTTACTCGTGGATTTTCGCCGCCCCAGAAGCGATAGTTTTGCTTGTTCACGTACCCGCTGAGGTGGAAATGAGCCTCATCGCTCATTATGATTTTGGTCGAAAAATCGTCCACTTCGTTCTCTAGATTGAGGATGGCTTGGGCATAGGTTACACGCGTTTGGCGGTCGACAGGCAGTAGCTGATGCAGGGACTGGACTTTGTACGGAAACATGCGCAAGTCTTTGGCCAAAGTTAGCGTTAGGGACGACCGGCTGATGGCTCATTGCGAGGCACGACGTCTGGTCTATGTTTCCGGCGACAGCTCGACAATCTCGCCAACAGCGGCGATATTCTCGGCACAACGGGCGCTCCGGGGCCGGCCACTATTGGCAACGCCTCGTGTGGTCCCATACTCTTCAAGGTTGGTGGCCAAAAGGCGCAGTGTCTGCGCAGTCGGTGTCGGACGGCTGCGGAATCGGCGACAGAATTCGCGCTGCGCCAACACTACAGACGAATTGTAACGCCAAAAAATAGGCACGATTATTCCGAGTTCTTGGGGATTGTAACGCTCCGTGGCTTATTCACTTGAACTGCCTCCAGTTGCGCACTCCAAGTTGGTTGAGGTCGGTTTCTTCTTGTGCGCGCCACTTAAGGCGAGGTCTTCCTCTACTGCGTCTTACGTCTGGCTGGGAATCGAAGACTCTGCGAGCCGAAGTTTATATAAGATTTTAGGTGTCCATTCGTTCTACATATCCTAGCCATCTTAAACGTCCAATACGGAGTTGTTTTGACCAGGTTCATGTCGCTGCACAGCTCGTATAGTTCTTTGTTGAATCTTCATCTCCATAGCCATTCAATGCAAACGTCACCGAAGATTTTTCGAAGAATTTTCCTCTCAAATCGAAAAAGGATTTCTTCATCCGCTTTTGAGAAGGTCCATGCTTTAGCGCCGTAGATCCGGACTGGGATGATCAGGGTCTTATATAAGATCTCCTTAGTAGTTCGAGTGAGGGCTTTACTACTAAATTGCCTTCTTGACCCAAAGAAACAGCGGTTGGCAAGAGTAGTTCTCCGTTTAATATCTGACGAGATGCAGTCAGATTTGATAGCGGAGCCGAGATAGACAAAATCCTACCTCAAGGTTATATCTGTCAATGGTGACGTTCTGTCTAATTTGTCGATGTTGTGTGTCCTTTCGTGTTGTCATTGTATACTTCGTCTTGTCCTCATTTACTGCTAAACCCATGCCGCTTCCTTCTCTATACTAGCAAACGTGGCTATGACATCACGTTGTGTCCGACCTATTATGTCAATATCTTCGGCGTATGCTAGTAGTTGTACAGATTTTTGAAAATTGTGCCTCTAGTGTTGGCTCGTGAGTTTAGCACAATCCTCTCAAGATTCAAATGGAAGAAGTCACATGAGAGCTCATCGCTATCATGTGACTTCTTCGCTTTTTTTGTGGCGAATGTGTCGGTGAGGTCGTTTCCGACCCTGATGGAGCAGCGAGAGTTCTCCATCGTCATCCTACAAAAACGGACGAGTTTGGGCGATAAACCAAAACTAGACATGACTCTGTGTAGTTCGTCTCTATAAATGCTGTCGTATGCGGCTTTGAAATCGATGAATAGGAGTTGGGTATCGATTTTGACATCTTGGGTTTTTTCAAGGATCTGCCGAAGTGTGAATGTTGGGTGTTGTAGAACGAGGGTAGATTCTGATAGGCTTTAACTTCGCAATGCCCAGTGGTTGTAACTCTGACTACACATCAAGTGCTTGTTTTTAACCTCCAAGTGGTAACCATCGGGTACTGGTCTCATCCAATCGGATTTGACTTGCTAAACGATAAGCGCGAGTGTTGATAACACGAAGAAAAACAGCAACACTATAAACAGCCAGGTCAGAATGGCACGGAATGAATACCCGGCCTGCTGTCCTAGGCAAACCTAGACAAGCTGTTTTGACATATTCGGACAACAGGTTGTATAGGATGTGGTGGCGGATGAACCGAAAGGCCAACGGCGGCGCTCAATCCCGTAGTGGATACTGATGACCCCGTGTACTAGGGGTATCTAATAAATTGGAACTGGCCCTCCAGGTTGGGGGTTGTGCTTTACTATCCAAGGGTTAGTCAGGCCCCTTGAACAGAGATAGTGGCGGATGAACCAACGGCAGCGGTCAATCCCGTAGTGGATACTGATGGCCCTGTGTCCTAGGGGTATCTTATAAATTAGAACTGGCATTCCAGGTTGTGGGTTGTGCCTTGGGTTCACTATTCAACCATGCAAAAAAGTAACGGTTACGAAGCAACTAATAGACATTGGCGGCCATCTGCAAAAATAAGAGCTTCGTCCAAAAGGGTTATCCCCTTGGCCCACCTTGTATGAAGTGAAACCTTGTAACGGGTGATCCAAGTAGAGATACTTCTTTCAATAGCCTTTTTTGACAGATCACGTGTGAGCCGTGTCATGCTGTCATGTTATTTTTGTTTAGTATTGTTTGGCATTTCATAATGGAAAGACTTACGCGTGAACAACGTTTACAAATTGTTCAACTTTATTATGAAAATTCACGTTCTGTGAGGAATGTGTTTTATGCACTTCGCTCAGCTTATGGTTAACATAATCGGCCTACTGAGCGTACTATTCGCAACACCATCACCCATTTTGAGACCCAGCATTCATTATTGGATAATATTCGACCGAATAGACCACGTCCAGCACGCTGTGAAGAAAATATAGCGGCCGTAGCTGAGAGTGTACACGAAGACCGTAGAGAGTCGATTCGGCGCCGTTCGCAGGAACTCGGACTGACGTATGGAACGACTTGGCGCATTTTACGTCAAGATCTTAAATTGAAAGCGTACAAAGTACAGCTTGTGCAACAACTGAAGCCGCTCGACCTTCCCAAGCGATATCGCTTCGCTCTATGGGCTCTTGAAAAGTTCCAAGAAGATCCGACGTTTTCGAGGCAAATTTTGTTTAGCGATGAGGCCCATTTCTGGCTCAATGGGTATGTAAACAAACAAAATTGCCGCATTTGGGACGAAGAGCAACCTGAAGAGATTGAAGAACTGCCACTTCATCCAGAAAAAACAGCGGTTTGGTGTGGTTTGTGGGCCGGTGGAATCATCGGTCCATATTTCCTTAAAAATTATGCCGGTGCGAACGTAACCGTCAATGGCGACCGTTATCGTGCCATGATAACCGACTATTTGATGCCTGAAATTGAAGCTCGTGATCTCGGCGACATTTGGTTTCAGCAAGACGGCGCCACTTCCCACACATCGCATCAATCAATGGACTTATTGAGAGAACATTTCGGTGAGCACATAATTTCACGTTTTGGGCCGGGCGATTGGCCACCAAGATCGTGTGATATCACACCGTTAGACTTTTTCCTGTGGGGAGATATAAAGTCAAAAGCTTATGCCGACAAACCCGCTTCGATTCAGGCCTTGGAGGAAAACATCACGCGTGTCATTCGCCAGTTACCAGTCGAAATGCTCGAACGAGTGATCGAAAATTGGACTCAACGGATGGACCATCTGCGACGTAGCAACGGCCAACATTTGATAGACATAATCTTCAAAAAATAAATGCCAAAGAATGTTCTTTCAAATGATAATAAACATTCTCCATTAAATTTGAATTTTCTGTGTTTTTTTCTTTAAAAAAGTAGGGAACCTCGAAATGGATCACCCTTTAGTTTCCGATCTTTGCCTAAATGTTGGCGTTTTAAGCGAAAAAAAAACACACAAATATATAATTTCGTAATGTAATTAAATTTTATTAGTTTCTTAATCCTTATTATGTTCAGTAATTACAAACTTTGTCTTACTTCTGCTTATTCATCAGTAATTCGAAATTAATTTACAATCACTCGTTAAAGTTTCTTATTGTTAAAATATTAATTTTTTGTTACTTTTGTTTTAACCTTAACTATATTTTTTTTATTTAACAACATTTTGTTTCATTTGAACTGATGTAACCCTTAAAATTTATCTACACTACACCCTGGTTCTTGACGGTCTTTTTCCGTTTCCTTTATTTATGATTTTTGTTTAAGTTTTTTTTTTTTTTTGGTGTGAGTGTGTGTCTGTGTAGTTATACAATTTTGTTTTCTTAGTATTTGCTTATATTTATGTTTATTTTATACAAAGTCTTTACAAATAATATCACAGATAAAAATTCCTTAAAAACATTTAATGAGTTTTGTGGAAGAGGTTGTGGGCTAATTGGTTACTAGGACTGGGGACAGGGTGAAAGGTTTTACATATTGTGGTGACGGTTGGGTTTACTATCTAAAACTAAAATTTTATTTTACTTTATTTTTTTTTTGTTTGTTTAGTGAAATATCCATGAGATTCGGTACCCCAGATGCATTTGAACTGAAGGCAAAATGGAAACGGAAATCCTTGGCTAATGTTTAATTATGAAGGAGCCGTAGTATTCGAGGGATTCAATGGGAGTAGAAATACCGAAAACGGCTTATTGGATTGGTGGAGCACGGGACGCTAGAGTGTACTGTTGTTGTGACTTGTGACCGCATCTTTGACTTAATTCGAATTCTGGCAGAATTGCGATGCAATACCGTTGGCAAACGTTGGCGTATAAATAAGAATGTAATGAGAAAGAATTTTTGGCGAACACCCCGAGGGGGTGGTTTGCGTTTGGGCGTAGGGTGCAATAAAACCAAACGACCGAACATTCCACATTTCAAGGGTATAACAGAGAAATGAGTTTTTTTCTTCGTTGTCGATTTGGGGTTTTTTTTTTTGTTGTATTCGGCTTTTCGAGAGTAAATCGTTTTCTTTCTATCGGGTGTTTGTTCTTTTTCCTGGTAGTTCTTTGGTTGCTACTTTGGGTCGACGTTTGTTAATCTAATTCGGCGAAAATGTCGGCAGGGAGGCGGATTTGAATTCTCATAACGCGGACGGAAAGTGATCTGAGAGGTGGATACCTAACCTACATATACTCCTCTTAATATGTAGTTACATTTAGACTTTTGGGTAGAGATGTTCCGTTTGTGTCCGTTGTTGGTGGAAATCGATTCGGTTTTATCGAAATTCAACTGGAGTGGGACTAAGCTTTAGTTGTGTTAACTTTTTTGTCTGAGGGGGTAATTTAAATAAATTAACATGTTTGTGTTGAAGGATACGATTTGGGTTAATGCGCGCACTCGGGAGTTCAAATTCTATATGTTGGGGCTTACAAAACAGCATTAGCTTTGAAAATTCTATTAATATGTGAACGTTTTATTTCTGGAAATATATGAGAATAATCATGAGAATGTCTTGGCAATGTGATAGTGCCAGGGCTGGGGAATTTGAAATTGTTTGCTTAACAATCACATTTTTGTGTAGTGATTGCTTCAATAGGGGTATGGTTTGAGGATCTAAGTTAATGAGAACACGGTCTTCTGATGTCATCGCGAAATATATTCCGACTGTCATTAAAGTCCTCGATATCTGTATTTCAAGAGAAAATCATCTCTAATGGTAGAAACAACACATTAACAGGTCGTTGGCAACATCGAGATCGTCTTTGCTGTAACGATTATGTTGATGGAGACCTGGTTAATATGTTATTTATAGTTAGCAAAGCACAATGAATATACAAATTGAGCAATTAAAGTCGATGTTGATGTCAATGCTCATGTGCCATATTCCTTTGATGGATAAAACGAGACAAAAATAAATTGAGAGATAAAAAGGTAGCAATGTACCTTAGGGTGATGGTTGGGTGTTGAATAACGAAGGTAGACTCTGATTGGATTCAACTTGGCAATGCCCATTCTGACTACACATCAACTGCTCATTTTTAACCTCCAAGAGGTAACCACCGGGTACTGGTCTAATACAACCGGATTTGACTTGCAAAACGATAAGCGCGAGTGTTGATAACACGACGAAAAACAGTAACACGGCTAAATACCCGGCTTGCTGTCCAATGCGAACCTACACAAGCTGCTTCGACATATTCGGACGACAGGTTGTCAAGGAATTTCAAGGGTATGTCAGGCCCCTTGAATAGATATGGTGGCAGATGAACTGAAAGGCCAACGGCAGCGCTCAATCGTGTAGTGGATACTGATGGCCCCGTGTTCTAGAGGTATCTAATAAATTGGAACTGGCTTTCCAGGTTGGGTGTTGTTCTTTCGGTAAAGTACCCAAATATGAAAAAAAGTATTTGTTCCGCAGCAAACCAATAGCCTCGGAAATTACTGATTTTATTGTTGGCGACCCTGCTAAACGAAAAAGGACGACGACGTTCGCGTCTGCAGCTGGACTGTGAGAACATTAAACAGGAGAGGTGCAAGCGACCATTTATCGGAAGCCCTGCTACAAAGTAGACATTACTGCCATCCAGAAAATACGATGGGATGGGCCAGGCAAAAAGAGGATGAAAGACTGTGACATATACTATGGACCGTGTTATAGTGAGCAGAAACAGCGACTATTCGGATAGGGATTTGTCATAAGTGCCAGACTTAAGCAAGAAGTCTTATGTTTCCAACAAATTAGCGAACGCATTGTAACAATCCGCATCAAGGCCAAATACGCAAACATTAGCCTTATATCCGCTCACGCTCCAACGGAGGAAAAAGATGATATAGCTAAGGATTGCTTCTACGAGCTCCTTGACAAAACCTATGAGCGACTACCGAAGTACGATTTTAAAATCATGCTGAGAGATTTTCACGCAAAGGTATGCAGAGAAGATATTTGAAGCAGTACTGTCGGAAAACATAGCCTACACGATAACCCGTCTGGTAAGGGACTCAGGCTAATTGACTTCGCTACGGAACGAAATGCCACTATAGCTAGCACACGGTTTCCTCACCTCGATATCCATTACAGGACACGGCGGTCTCCAGATCAACGAACGGTCAACCAAATTGATCACATTGCGATAGACAAGAGGCACGCATCCAGTATTTTGGATGTCCAAACATTCCGAGGAGCTAACATCGACTCGGACCACTACCTTGTTGCAGCCAAGGTATTCAGAAATACTGTGCAAAAATTTAATGTTGAAAGATTGCAATCGCAAGAGACCGCCAAGACCTTCGCGCAAAGCGTATCCTTTAACCTCTCGATTAACACCATAACACTAGCATCGAATTTCGAACAACAATGGCAACGATGCCAACAAGCCAGTAGATCAGCCGCAACTGACGTTCTAGGTTTCTCGCGGCCAGCAGCCAGAAACCGGTGGTTTGATGAATAATGGCGACAGATGCTTGCTAAGGCTAAAATGATAAGCTGCAGGCTAAGACGAGAGCTGCCATTGATCTCGATAGGCAGAAAAGAAAGGAAGAACGTCGGCTTTTCAGAAAGAAGGAAAAATAGCAAGAAAAGCGAGCGAACGAGGACATAAAGAGGTGCAACACCAGAAACGATGTTCGTAAGTTTCGCTAAAGTGTAAAACGTCAAGGCCAAGGACAAAAGTATCGAACAGATGTCAGGATGGACAATGAAATATAGTAGTTGAGGCACAGTAGATTCTGAGGATATGGAAGAACCACTTCTGCAGGCTGTTAAACGGCGATGAAGAACAACATTCCGCTGTCAGGCAGAACGAACCATTCAACATTGGCGACGACAGCGAAAGCTACCAACCACCTAACCTAACTGAAGTGAGGATAGCTATATCTGAACTCAAGTCAAACAAGGCTGCCGGAAATGATGGCCTTTTCACCGAGCTTTATAAAACCGGTATAGATAACTTGGTAAGTAACATCCACCAACTCATAAGCCAAATCTCGTCGGATGAAAGTATGCCTGAAGAATGGAACCTCAGCATAATTAGCCCAATCCACAAAAAAGGAGAACCTCTAAGCTGCGCCAACTACGGAGGCATAAGTCTACTCAACATCGACTAAAGGATCCTATCTGCCGTACCTGATGGGCCCTTATCAGTGTGGTTTTATGCCAGGAAAGTAAACACCCAATCAAATGTTCACACTTCAACAGATCCTGGAAAAAACTCAAGAAGTCCAAATTGCTACCCACCACCTATTCATCGATTTTAAAGCCGCTAACGATAGCATTTATATAGACGAACTATACGAAGCGATGTCTAGTTTTGGTATATCGCCCAAACTCGTCCGTTTGTGTAGGATGACAATGGAGAATTCTCGCTGCTCCATCGGGGTCGGAAACGATCTCACCGACACATTCGATTCCAAAAAAGGATTTAGGCAAGGCGAAGCGCTGTCATGTGACTTCTTCAACTTGATTCTTGAGAGGATTGAGCAAAATTCCCAAGCCAACACCAGAGGAAAATTTTCCAAAAATCGGTGCAACAAATAGAATACGCCGACGATATTGATATCATTGATAGGACCAAACGTGATGTCATAGCCACGTTTGCTAGTATAGAGAAGGGAGCGGTAAAAATGAGTCTAGCAGTAAATCAGGGCAAGACGAAGTATATGCTGTCAACACGAAAGGACACAAAACATCGACGAATTGGACAGAAAGTCACGACTTTGTCTATCTCGGCTCCGCTTTCAACTCTGACAACAACATCTCGTCAGAAATTAAACGAAGAATTACTCTTGATAACCGCTGTTTCTTCGGATAAGAAAGCAATTCAGAAGTAAAGCCCCCACTCGAACTACTAAGGTGGTCCTATATAAGACCCTGATAATCCCCGTCCTGCTCTACGGCGCTGAAGCATGGGCCGTCTCAAAAGCGGATGAAGAAAGCCTTGGCCGATTCGAGAAGAAAATTCTTCGAAAAATCTTCGGGTCCCGTATGCGTTGATGGGCCATGGAGACGAAGATTCAACCAAGAAATATACGAGCTGTACAGAGACATGCCCCTGCTCAAAAAACTTAAATTTGAATTCATGAAATATTTCCATATTTACAACAGTTACACAGGTTTTTTGTCATATAAAGTACCAAAGGAGGGAAATCTGTTACAATTAGCTCTTCCATAGGTTACGAAGATTTTGGTTATGTTCGGTTAATGGGGCATTCACACCGAACCGAAAACTGAGTTTACGCAAAAACACCTGAAACCTTCATCATAAACCGAGTTTTACCATACGTTTTCAGTTCTCAAAAACAAGTAGGTTATGGCGTAACCTTCTCAAAACCACTTCGCAGACGTCATCTCGTTAAAGGTTGTTGGAACGAACACACCTTAAGTGTGCATGCGTTGCGCGATGCGCGTGCACACTAAGACCATAGAGGTCCATCGCGATATAACGTGGATCCGTCGACTTCCCTATGGAGACTTGGCCTTCCCACGAGGCATTCTTATATGACATTCTGACTATCTTGCATTACTCAGAGCTTGTGAGAGAGTTTCCACCAGGCTATACAGCTCTGACTTTTTACTCGGTTGTACCAAGGAGTTAGAGAGATTAAAATTTCTCTAAAAACTGACCAGTTTGATTTTTGGGGGTTCCTGAAAACCATCAGAGCTGGGGAGTATCTTCCAAGATGAATTGGATGTATCTGTGGTCTGAAAAGGAGTGCTTGTTAGAGACTCTCCAATCAACCTCATCAGGTTGATTATATTGTGGGAGGCAAAAGTGATGTCTAGTACTTCTTTACAAATTCTGTTACCAAGGGATATTTTTATGGATTTATATATTATATAGATATTATATACTTTGATATCTTTTGGTGACAATCTTTTATGACGAATGTCTATAAAAAACTATAAAAAACACTCCTATTCAACCATGAGACATATTTGAGATATACAGCCTCTAAGTTGTATGAATAATGTTTTTGCGTCTAGAAACATTTTAAGGGGTACATAACTTTATACACTCCTTATAATGACTTTATGAATGAGGGGGTTGATCTGTAGTTTTTGTGACACCGGTGATCTGGTGACGCGTCAACCGGTCCCTCCTTGTACTTAACTTCAACACTAGTTCGCACCCATTATTGGATTCTTGCTGTGCAGACTTAATGCTGTGTTGGGAAAATAATTCTAGGAACGAAGAAGCTGCACAGAACTTATTTACCTCATCATCGGCCAACATGTTAGATATGGGCAAAGATTATAAAGCCATACAGATGACGCACTGCATACAAGAACAATTGTTCTATGGAGGGTCGTACTGGCACAGTCCGCCATATATTTGGATCTCGTTTCGTGTGTGCACGTGCACACCGCCCGCCCGTATTATTAAGTTGGTGAGCAAAAGTTTCGGTTTTTCGTTCTCAGTAAGTCATCTGTATGGTTTTTTAATCTAAGATATGGGATACGATAAGATAGTATATGGCTTGATACACTTATCAGTTCCATGTTTATATTTATTATTGATACGTTCAGAGGGAGTTAATCGCTCAAACTGTATATTGGACTAATATTCAATCGAGCATCGATCAAAAGCTCCTCCCGTTTCGAAAACGGCCCATCAATGGCAATACGCCAAAAAAATCTCTTCAATAAATTAACCTTTCGGGGATGGAATCCACTTGATTATCAGGTACACCCAAACACAACCAACTCATATTTGAAGGATGGATGGGAATGGAGCGGTTCTAAGTACAGATAACAGACGGTAGGTACATCAACAATGTGGATAGGAACCTTATACAAGAGTAGAACTTTACAACTGGTATACTGGAATTCCGATAAAAATATACACTAACAAAAAAAAGTCTACCTATCATCTACGCTTACACTATCTACTTATTAGCTAGTCACTTGAAATGATTTAACATTTTTTTTGTCAACTTTTTTCTTAATTTTTTCTTAAATTTTCATTAACTAAATCGATCAGGTGTTAGGTTTACAACGTTATCCCTAGTTATATGTACAAATTTCAAAAACCGATTTATAGAATGCGCACCAAGGCGTTTTGTGTCCTTGATTTGGTTTTGTTTCAATTAGAAACAATACGTTCGCTCGGATGTACTACTGCTGGAACTGCTGGTGGTGTGCTGTTTGGTGCCCTGATTTGATGTGCCATCTTTTGATTTCGTTCCATCCAATACAATGGCGTTGGAATTCGGTTTGAATTGCACCACTGTGTCACCTGGAGATGTTGAGCTGTTGTCCTTTTGATTTTGTCATCCGTAGTAGAATTGCGAATTGACCGGAACACCAGTGGAGAGGGTTCGTGGTGCGGTCCCATCGTAAGGAAAACTATCGCACTGCTGCTGCGGACGATGGTTCAATGTAGATGAGGATGATGTTGATGACTGTGATGGTGGTGGCATTGCAACCATGGTTGTGTTGGGTGGTGTCGCAATTGCTGGTGGTCGGTGCAACGTTCCATCGTGATCCATTATAAAGCCGGGTCCACGAAAAGTCGGTGCTGTGGTATATTGTGCAAGCGATGAAATAGGAACAATGACAGTTGTGCCTAGAAAGAGAGATGTGTATAATCAGTGAGGGGTGGTTATTGAGTAGAAAGGGAATGCATTTTTTTTTTCAGTGGTAATTATGATTATGGTACCGCTGTGGATGGAGAAGAGATATAAAGAGCAATGGGAAGCCTATGAATACCATTGAGCATATTTAAACGCAGCTAAAGTTTGAACACTTTTTCATGACAGGGTGTGCTTTTCGAATGGTATAAAACAGAAAAATGCACCAAGGAGAGGTTTTCATTTGAGAGGAATTCAGTTGCTAGGTATTTGAAGGCATGTGAAAGGATGTCAAAACACCATTTGTTTCACCAGCCTACGCAATTATTATGCAACGAAACGTAAGGTCGAACAAGACGTGTGCGTCAACCTTTGTCAGTTGAGTATGTTGATGTATGTGGTGAAAAAGGCAAATGTGAATGAACAAAGAAAACATAGCTGTCGTGGGTATGCCCAGTGGTTTTTATGTTCTTCTTCGTAAGTCTTAGGTTTGTAAACACGATTTTTATTTTTTTTTATTTTAAGACCGTGGTAAGAATTTATTTCGTTTTCTATATTCGCGCTCGACATAAATTCCACTATCGCATATGCTGGGATCAACCTTTTTTTAGAAATAGGTATTGCACACTTTAGCAAGTGTTTGATTCGTCCACATCCCAAATAGTTATTATTTTTTACGTAATTTAGTCTACCGATTGAACCCACGGTCATAAAACATCGGATATAAGACCTGGGAAAGCAGGCCGGGTATTCATTCCGTGCCATTCTGGCCTGGCTGTTTGTAGCGTTGCTGTTTTTCGTATTGTTATCAACACTTACTATCGTTTAGAAAGTCAAATCCGGTGGGATGAGATCAGTACCCGATGATTATCACTTAAAGATTAAAAAAAACACTTGATGTGTAGTAAGAGGAACACCCATTCGGCGTTGGCAAGTTAAAGCCATTCAGAGTCTACCCTTGTTCTACAACCCATTTAAAGCGTGTCAAATTCCTCTATGACTGAACGTTGAGGCAAAAAATTCTACAATGTCCCAGAGGTAGTAAAAACTTTTGGTCATTTGTTAAAAACATAAAAAATTCGGCATCAACATCAATTCCGACATTCCAGCTATCAGCTCTTTAGACAAAGCCAATCTGCTTGCTGCGCATTTCGCAGCCAATTCTACATTGCCAGATTGTGTTCAGTCTCCTCCTGTACTTGAGAACGTAGATCATTCTATGGGACAAATTCACTTTCGTACTCGTACAGTTGCAAGAGTTTTATCTGATCTTGACATACATAAATCCGCTGGTCCAGATGGTATATCCCCCATCATTCTGAAGAGGTGTTCTTCTACGCTAGCAAAACCACTGCGTAAGCTTTTCAATCTATCGTACTCATCAGGACTCTTTCCGAGTAGATGGAAAACAGCATTTGTCCAGCCTGTACTAAAAAAAGGCGAATCTTCTTCTCTCTCCAACTACCGTCCAATTGCACTTACGTCCCTTCTTTCCAAGGTCATGGAAACGCTGATAAATCGTCAGCTTATGAAATATCTCGAAACACGAAAACTTCTCAATGACCGGCAGTATGGTTTTCGCAGCAACAGGTCTACTGGTGATTTGATGACATATCTCACCGAAAAGTGGAACCAATCAATCCACCATGGTGGCGAAAGCAAGATTGTTGCGCTTGATATTTCAAAGGCATTTGACAGGGTTTGGCATCAAGCCCTTTTGTCGAAAATGCTTGCATTTGGAATCGACGTAAAACTTCTTCTATGGATTAGACATTATCTTTCGAAACGTTCAATTCAAGTTGTTTTGGATGGTTTCAAGTCTGTAACTCACCAAATAAATGCTGGTGTCCCTCAAGGCTCAGTTTTGTCTCCGACTCTCTTTCTCATTTTTATAAATGATCTCCTGTCTGCAACTTCTAATCCAATTCATTCCTTCGCTGATGACAGTACCCTCAGCTTCTCATATTCGTTTACAGGTCCTCGTCCCTCACCTTCGAACGTGGACTCTAAACGTCAAAATATGTTAAGCTCATTGAATTCCGACCTTGACAGCATTATCAAATGGGGTAAATCTAATAGAGTGGAATTCAATGCTTCCAAAACACAATGCTGTCTTCTGTCATTAAAGCGTAACCAAAATCTAGAGCCATTATCCATGAATGGCACTTACGTTGAAGAAACCGAAAAGCTTTCCATGCTAGGTATGTGTGTTAGTAACGACTTACGTTGGAACGATCACATATTCGAAGTCGCTAAAAACGCAGCGAAATGTCTAGGTTTCCTAAATCGATGTAAGAAATATTTCACCCCCTCTGATCTGGCCACAATATATAAAGCGTTTATACGCCCAAAACTTGAATTCAACGCCCACGTCTGGTCAGGTGCACCAAAATCAACATTGCACCTACTAGATAGGATTCAAACACGTGCGAAAAAACTTATAGGAGACATAAGAATAGCGAACTCCTTAGTTTCGCTTGAACACCGTCGAAACATCTCCTGCCTTACCTTGTTTTATCGCTATTTTAACAACCAATGTTCAAATGAAATAGCCAGCTGCATTCCTCCCATTCAACAATTCACCCGCAATACCCGTTACGCAATGAATGCAAATCAGTTTACCCTCAAGCCTATCTTCGGACATACGCTGAAATATAGAGATTCGTACATAAACCGAACAACACGAATGTGGAATGCTCTACCAAACTCTGTTTTTCCTTTCCATTATAACTTACAGACATTTAAAAAAAAATGTGCATCGGTATCTCCTTTCTTCTTATCCCTAATTTCCTTAACGCCCGCACTGTGCTAAAACATATAAAGGGTATTCATAACCCCTTGAGTGCGCGCAAATTATAAAAAAAAAAACAACTCCCAAGTATCACACTTTCTATAGTTTAAACATTCTTTTCAGGTACTTTTCTCTCAACAAAGCGTATCTCTATGGGCCCACGTAGGCCTATGCGAGTTTGACGACTCACCTGAGCGTCAAAAGCCCATCAAACCCAACCTAACCCTACTTAACTTAACTTAACTTTTCAATCCAAATTCGTGATTTTATTGAGCTGATGAGTGATGGGTTCTTCTGTTAAATTAGTTGAAATGATTTTCCGATTTGAAAATCATACAAAGTTCAGCTAGAAATTTTTAATTTCGTTAAAATTCTAGATATTGGCATATATGAGGATTTGATAAAGAATTTTGAAGTTTCGAAATTGCTGTCTTGTAATAGTGGATGTCTGACAAGTGACCCGCAAAGGCAATATGAAATCTTTGATTCTCAGTTAAATGGCGAAGGTAGTATCACAAGATCTG
Organism: Rhingia rostrata; assembly: GCA_949824845.1. Classification (NCBI taxonomy): domain Eukaryota; kingdom Metazoa; phylum Arthropoda; class Insecta; order Diptera; family Syrphidae; genus Rhingia; species Rhingia rostrata. The sequence continues at coordinate 121,248,262 of OX463756.1, read as the reverse complement.
TTAAAGTGAAGCAACGCATTACAAGAATTTTAATATTGAAGATAAAATTCAAATTAAATCATATATTGCGTTCTACAGTTGCAGTGCAATGCAATCTCCAACGGTAGTAAGAACAAACCACCCATATGGATGATTGGAATGGTTGAATGCTACGAAATATAGAAAACTTATGACTGCACTTACAATAGTATTGCGGACCACATGTCTTCTCTTAAAAGGAGATTTGAACCAGCCCTAGAACAGGTTTATAGAAATGGTCTCAGCACTTACGTTAGACGTTAAATCTGTTCCTAAAAGATTTTGTACAAATGTAGGAACTTTCTAACTCTCTATACTTTTCCGAAAGAAATTTTTGTTTACGATTGCAAATTTTTTTGAGAGCAACACTTAAAATTGCTCATATAAAAATTGACACAAGATGTTTTACCTTTTAGGCACAGAACTCACACGATCTCGGCGGCTAATCGGGTCCGTACCTCGGAATAAGACGTTCACCGAACTGAGACTGCAATAACTCGATTTTTGAATCCGCTGTGTGGATTGCATAACCGTCATGTTGGAACAACATAATACTAGTCCAATTAATGTAATTGCTCAAAGAAATAACGTCCCAACATATCTTTAACATATCGAACGCATGAACCGCAACAAACAGTGATTTTTTGCGTAGCAATATCTTATCTCAAGCTTAATAAGGCTGCCGGAAATGACGGCCTTCCCGTCGAGCTTTATAAAGCCGGCGGAGATGACTTGGTAAGTAACATCCACCAACTCATAAGCGAAATCAGGTCGGCAGAAAGTATGCATTAACAATGGAACCTCAGCACCATTTGCCCGATCCACAAATAAGGAGACCCTTTAAGCTGCGCCAACTACAGAGGCATTAGTCTCCTCAACGTCGCCTTCAAGATACTATCTGCCGTAATATGTGAACGCCTGAAATCGTTTACTAACAACCAGTGTGGTTTTAGGCCAGGAAAGTCCACAACAGATCAAATTTTCACACTTCGCCAGATCCTATAAAATTCCAAGAAGTCCAAATCGATACCCACCACCTAATCATCGATTTCAAAGCCGAATACGACCGCATTTATAGTGACGAACTATTCAGAGCCATCTCTAGTTTTGGTATACCGCCCAAAATCGTCCGTTTGGATAGGATGATGATGGAGAATTCTCGCTGCTCCATCAGGGTCGGAAACGACCTCACCGACACATTCGATACGAAAAAATGATTTAGGCAAGGCGATGCGCTGTCATGTGACTTCTTCAATTTAATTCTTGATAGGATTGTGCAAAACTCTCAAGCCAGAAACAGAGGCACAATTTTCCAAAAATCGGTACAACTACTAGCATACGCCGACGATATTGACATCATTGGCAGGAACAAGCGTGATGTCATAGCCACGTTTGCTATTATAGAGAAGGAAGCGGAAAAAATGGATTAAGCAGTAAATGAGGGCAAGACGAAGTATATGCTGTCAACACGAAAGAACACACAACATCGACGAATTGGTCCAGAACGTCACCATTGACAGATATAACTTTGAGGTAGTACGGGGCTTTATCTATCTCGGCTCTGCTATTAATTCTGACAACAACATCTCGTCCGAAATTAAACGAAGAATTACTCTTGCCAACCGCTGTTTCCTATATGAGCTGTACAGCGACATGCCCCTGGTCAAAAAAAGTCCGCATAGGACGCTTAAGACGGCTAGGACATGTAAAACGAATGGACACCAATACTCCGGCTCGCAGAGTCTTCGATTCCCAGCCAGACGTCGGACGCAGTAGAGGAAGACCTCGCCTTAAGTGGCGCGCACAAGTAGAAACCGACCTCAATCAACTTAGAAGGGGCACCTGAAGGCAGTTAGCTAAGGACCGGGCTAATTGGAGAGGCATGTTGGTTGAGGCCCAGGTACATTCCGGACTGTAGCGCCACTTAAGTTTAAAAAGTAGTTCATGGTATGGAACAACGTGCCACCTAACCTACTAGTTAAACCCTATACAACTTCTGTAGGTGTATATTTCCATGAGCTATCTCAACTTAGGCGTTTGGAGTCGGCGTTAAACGGAAGATCTCGCCATCGTGCAAGAAGTACACACGCACACATGAATGGTTGTGAGAAAGATCGGCCCTGGAAAGTGGGTACTAACGAGCCTGCTGCGCCATAAAAAAAAAACAACATAAAACCCAGACCATATTATGGTCCGGCAGAGGCCCAGTTCTTGAGAACGTCGAAAAATTGACTTAATTGGCTCGTTTGTGACGGATTTCTCTACGAGAGCAGTATTCACTGGCACGGCTACATAAAGCAGTGATTTACGACCGGAAATTGGCGTTTACGCTCTTAAAGTTGCGGCCACCGACTCGGAATTTCGTAATTACTTGTAAACGTTGCTCCATCGTGTACTTCACCATGATGAAAATATAGATTTAACTGAATATTTTGACATTGACAGTTCGGTTTAATGGTGCGTTCACAGTGAAAGTTTGAAGTTGTCAAGTCGCTAATGCGACTTAGCGATACTAGTGATAAGAGGCATAACCTGTTGGTTAGAACTCTGCTAAAATGCGGATATGCTTCGTCGAAGAAGAAACTTATAAAAGCTGGTCATCGTTCAAAGTTATCAAACTCCGTAGCAGACACTTCCTCGATCAGCTACATGATCTGGCCAATTTCGCTATATTACAGCCATGTTAGAAGTTGCGCAACTATTTCTATCAGTAAACATTAATGTGTATTCACTCCACTCTTCTGTTTGGTTCCTAATTTCAACTCGGATACACCAAGACTTAAAAGGTATTGCTTAGGGCCTGTATAAGTAGGCCTATGTAAACTTGACATCACAGCTAAGCTTCTATAAGCCATCAAACCATAGCTAATTCTAGAAGGTGTCAACTGAAGGTAGGAAACTAAAAAGTGAATCAATTCAAGAGCAGGATTACTTAGAATTGCAGTACCTCTATAACTTAACAAGTTCATTGAAAAATTAAAAGTCCCCTTCCTATCATATTTATTTTATTTCTTTCCGGTTTCCCAATAAACTATTTGATTACTTACTGGAGTGGCTGCGAAATGGAACTAGCAAACGGATTTGTAGTACAACTTAAGCTTAAGCCCCTTAGCCTAAGCCGAACTAATCCAAAGGGATTTAATTAAAACGTGTTCCAAATGGGACAACATTTGGTTGACTTGAATCATAAACATGTATGGACTTTGAAAATCTATAAAAAAAGTAAAAAAAATAGAAACAAAATCCTCTTATTAATTCCATAATCTGAATAGAAATCGAAGCAAAGTTTCTTACAGCTTCGTCCTGTACACATTCCATTACTGCAAAGAGCCAATAAATCCGAATAAAACTACTCAATTTATAGAACCTTTTGTATCCTGAATAGGTGAATCCACCTACAATTCAGGCAATAAACGCCCATCACAATTGTCCCTTTACCATCATCATATTCCGCCCAGAAACACACCCATACACAAACCCATATTATCCAGTCCTAACCCATTTGGTTTTATTCATATAAAGAAACTGAACAAAACACAGTTACTACACGACCTCATCATACACAGAGATAGTGCTGAAATTACCCACTTTTGATGTCCACTTGCAACACATCCTTTTTCTGTTAAAAAAAAAAAAACAACAGGATAATAGCAGAAACAATGTGCAAAAGGGGGCAAAAAAAAAAGGGAAAATAATCTCCCTTCCATCGTAACCTTGACGTTATATTATCATCTTGCTTGCTTTCCATTTATACGTCCATTCGATGAGATTGCCTTTGTCACTAGAATTCACCGTAACACTCGCTACCTTAAGGGACCTGCGCAAATAAGCGACAAAGATAGGTAAAAAGGAACCATTTGCACAATTTAATATTTCAATTTTCATCCTGTAGTCGACAGGATGAAAGGTGTTTCAGTTATTTTTTTTGTTTTTTTTTTTTGCTTTATTCTCTAGAAAAAGAAACTATTATCCTTCGCTATAGTGTCTGAGAAAGAAAAAACAAATAACGGAATCACAAAAGAGGAAATATCTGAATAAGCAGACGAACTAAACTAAACTGACAAAAAAAAAAAAAAAAAGCCAAACTTCCTTAATTCAATTGGCATGCTGCGCGGTCCCGGAAGGAATCTAATTTAAATTGGCAATTTGCTGTGTTTGTTGTTGAGGACATTTTTTTTTGTATATAAGTATTTATATACATACTTGCAATTTGCAGGAGACGCCCGTGGAATCAAGTGTTTTGTTCTTAGAGTGGTGCTCCATTTTTGTAATGACAGCTTAACAGCTTTTTGCGCTTCTAGTAGAATTTATGATTTAAGTGAAGAACGCATAAAGTAAGTGGTAAGGTAAGCGTTGAGATGCTTTGAAAAGCATGGAAGGAATATTTTGACAACGGGAAAGTTAAAGCAAATTAAAAAAATTTTAAGGGTTGACGTTGAATTTATTAAAGTAACACCATCAGATCTATGTCGCAGCGTGTGACAAGCAGCATCCATGGACCGAGAGTTGCTTTAGCAACACAGGTTCATCAACAAAAAGCACCTTCACGGAGGCATAGGTGGGATTTTGGATTTATATTGGACTTCTTCAATTCTAATTGAATGAACTACATAGATGGCTGTCCAAGCTAGTGAGGCACACTCCAAATTAGGACGAACATGACATTCACATAATGAACGAGTGACATAAGGGTCATTGAAATCTTTAGACCTTCTTATTTTAAATACTAACCATGGTTGGATTTATTGACTTTGACGTTAAGTTGTATATAAAACTAAATTTTGGGATAAAAATAGACGCGTAGATCTTTAAAGCTTTCGATGCAAACGAAGTGGTGTAGCGTGAGTTGAGACCGCTGGGGTAATTTTTTCATACACTCAAAAAAAAACTTTGTCTACGGTATTACCAGTTATACATACTAATAATAGGGTCGCTAATTTTTCCGGCTTGAAAATAAAACACACACAGCGATACATTTTTGATGAAAATCTTATCTATCTCACTTAAGTAAGGACTGTAGCGTCACTTAAGTAAGTGAGAAAAGCATACAGAAACATATGAGAAGGCTCGTTCGTTAAATACCCATCCCATCCTTGAAATGAATATCAGCAAAATGTGGACTTTACTTACATACTTACTTACTTAACTGGCGCTACAGACCGCAATGAACCTGGGCCCCAACCAACATGCCACTCCAATTATCCCGGTCCTTCGCTAAATGCCCCTAGTTCCGCACTCCAAGTTGGTTGTGGTCGGTTTCTACTTGTGCGCGCTACTTAAGGCGAGGTGTTCCTCTACTGCTTCCGACGTCTGGCTGGGCATCGAAGACTCTGCTAGCCGGAGTAATTGTGTACAATAGTTCTACATGTCCTAGCCATTTTAAACGTCCATTGCGGAGATTTTTTTACCTGGGGCATGGCGCTGTACAGCTAGTATAGTTTTTGGTTGAATCTTCGTCTCCATAGCCCGTCAACGCAAACGGCCCGAAGAGTTTTCCTCTCGAAACCACCAAGGATTTCTTCATCCGCTTTTGATACGGTCCATGCTTCAGCGCTGTAGAGCAGGACTGGGATAATCAGAATCTTATATAGGATCTCCTTAGTAGTTCGAGTTATGGCTTTACTACTGAATTGCCTTCTTAGCCCGAAGAAACAGCGGTTGGCGAGTAATTTTTCGTTAAATTTCAGACGAAATGTTTTTGACGGAGTTAATAGCTGAACCGAGGTACACAAAGTCCGGTACTACCTCAAAGTTATATCTGTCAATGGTGAAGTTCTGTCCAATTCGTCGATGTTTCTTGTTGATAGCACATACTTAGTCTAGCCCTCATTTCCTGCTAAACCCATTTTTGCCGTTTCCTCCTCTACACTAGCAAACGCGGCTATGACATTACGTATGGTAGTAGTTGTACCGATTTTTGGAAAATTGTGCCTCTGTTGTTGGCTCAGGTGTTTTACACAATTTTCTCAAGAATCAAATTGAATAAGTCGCATGACAGCGCATCACCTTGCCTAAATCCTTTTTTCGTATCGAATGTGTCGGTGAGGTCGTTTCCGACCCTGATGGAGCAGCGAGAATTCTCCATCATCATCCTATCCAAACGGACGATTTTGGGCGGTATACCAAAACTAGACATGGCTCTGTATAGTTCGTGTCTATAAATGCTGTCGTATGCGGCTTTGAAATCGATGAGTAGGTGGTGGATATCGATTTGGAATTCTTGGGATTTTATAGGATCTGCCGAAGTGTGCACATTTTACCGGTTGTTTACTTTCCTGGCCTAAAACCACACTCATAAAGGTCGATCATGTTTTTGTAATCGGTTTCAGGTTTTTGGTTATGAGTTGGCTTTATAAAGCTTAGCGGGAAGGCCGTCATTTCCGGCAGCCTTATTAAGCTTGAGTTTAGATATTGCTAACCTCACTTCACTCAGGTCGGGTGGTTGGTTATTTTCGCTGTTGTTGCCAATTGAATGGTTCGTTCTGCCTGACAGCGGAATGTTGTTCGTCATCGCCGTTTAACAGTCTGCAGAAGTGGTTCTTCCATATCCTCAGCATCGACTGAGTCTCAACTAATATATTTCCTTGTTCATCTCGAGAGGATTCTGTTCGAGCCTTGTATCCTTGGCTTTGACGTCTTACACTTTGGCCAAACTTGCGAACTTCGTTAATGGAGTGCCACCTCTCTGTATCCTCGATCGCGCGCTTTTCTTGCTATTTTGTCTTCTTTCTGAAAAGTCGGTGTTCTCTCCTTCTTCTCTGCCTATAGAGCTCAATGGCAGCTCTCATCTTAACTTGCAGCTTAGCCATATAGGCTTCGTTCTGGGCTGGGATCATATGTCAGCATTCCTCATCAAACCAGTGGTTTCTTGCTGGTGGGCGCGGGAAACCTAGCATAGCAGTTGCGGCTGATCTAACGGCTTGTTGACATAGTTGCCATTGTTTTTCGAAGTTCGATGCTGGTGATATGGTGTTAATAGAGAGGTTAAGGAATACGTATTGCTCGAGGGTCTTGGAGTTCTCGTGCGACTGCAATCTCTGCACAGTATTTCTGGATTGTTGTGCCTTGGTGGATATCCGCTTTATACCTTGCCTGCAAAGAAGTAGTGGTTCGAGTCGATGTTAGCTCCTCGGAATGTTCGGACATCCAAAATACTGGATGCGAGCCTCTTGTCTATCGCAATGTGATCAATTTGGTTGACCGTTCGTTGAACTGGAGACCGCCATGTCCCCTAATGGATATCGAGATGAGGAAGCCGTGTGCTGGCTAAAGCGGCGTTTCGTTCCGTAGCGAAGTCAATTAACCTAAGTCCGTTATCAGACGTGTTGTCGTGTAGGCTATTTTTCCCGACAATTCTGCTTAAGATATCTTCTCTTCCTACCTTTGCGTTAAAATCTCCCAGCACGATTTTAACATCGGTCTTCGGTAGTCGCTCGTAGGCTTTGTCAAGGTTTTTGTAGAAGCAATCCTTAGCTATATAAAATTTTTCCTCCGTTTTGAGCGAGAGCGCATATAAGGCTTATGTTGGCAAATTCGACCTTGATGCGCTAATGTCTTGGAAAGATAAGACTTGTTGCCTCAGTCTGGCACTTTCAACAAATCCGCATCCGAATAGTCGCTGTTTCTGCTCAATATAACACAGTCCGTAGTAGAAGTCACAGTTTTCAACCTCTTTTTGCCCGGCTAATCCCATCGTATTTTTCTAGATGGCAGTAATGTCTGCTTTGCAGCAGATTAGGGCTTCCACTTGTTCGCTTGCACTTATCCTGTTTAATGTTCTTACATTCCATGTGCACATACGAACGTCGTTGTCAATCAGACAAAATTCTCAACAATTTCTCCTACAACAACGTTTTTGTGAAAAGTAGGCGTGTCAGTGAAAGTTAAAGTGAAAGTTTGGTTAAAACCGTTTGGTTATTGAAAGCCGATTTTGAATAACAAAAATCTGTGTTGGGTCTAGACACAAACTACAGCTAACTCTAAACTATGGGATCAACGATCTTGACAAAGATTATCGAAACTGATTTGCCTAGTATTTGATATCTCGCTCTTGACATGGCTGGTCAATTACATAAGTGGTGCATAGTGGCCAAATTAAAGTATGCATCTGGAACTACTTAGCTAACTACTAGATTAACTGGAGAGGCAGCTTCATAACGAGATGTAGTGCAATCCATATAATGGACACTTTTTGGCATTTAATTTTTTTTATAAACTTTTCTCAGATGAGGCAAACTCAGGAGCCCTGCAATGATGTTGGATATGTTTGTTGTTGTAGATTGTATGTTGTTGGAAAGACGTATTCTGAAAGTTCGTTACATTTTTTGCTTATTTTGTAACAAAAAGAATTGCGGTACTGCGTTGTTAAATGGATTTGTGACTGTGTAGTCTTTTTGGTCATTAAAATACAACGAGTCTAGGGATGTATTCTATAAGATCCTTCAAAAATCTGAATTCCTTAGGGATAATACGCTTGAGCGATTTGATTACCTGACGAAGTTTTCCAAAATAAATGAAAAATCGAATCTTTACAAAAGGTGAACATAAAAGCCTACGACTATAGCAACGAAAATAAACCTGCAGATATTATTGTTAGATTACGGTAAAACAAATTCATCTGATTTGAATCCAAAAGTACAAAATGTACTCGCATTGTAAAAACACATCAGTCGACTTTTCGCTAGAATTCAGAACACTTCGTAAGAACAATTCGTTTGTATAACCGAGGGAGCATTCCTTTATTTGATTGGATCTCATTCACCTCATCATATCTCATTTTATCCAGCTCAGCTTTAGAATTTATTATTACCTTTGCGCATGAAATGCAGGATGAAAAAACAAATCTGCATCATGCTCCTGACAAAATTTAAAACTCCCGGGGAACCCAACAAAACCCAGATAGAACAATGTACGAGGTAGCTGTAAACATGTCATGCTTCGGAATGTCTTTCTTTTGCACCGGACATCGCAATGTCCATATCTATTCGATACTAAGCTTGTCGTCATATTCCACATTCCGAGTGCATCTTTATGCGACCACATTCTGCAGCCAGTTCCAACCGAATCCGGAATGCACATGTAATTTCACCTAATAAATCCATGACGTGCTGTGACTTTCCATGAGTTCACCTTATCCATGGCCTGTGTGTGGGCAAGCATACACATATCCGTGCGGAGTGGAGTAACAAAAAAAAATTCTCAATGTCTTCAGTATTAGTATGCAACCATGTTGGGGGCGGCATATGCGCTTGCCGCCTTAAAATTTGAAATTCCACATCTTCCCACACAGATGCACAAGAACTTGTGTGCTTCCATCCAGGATCTAGTTTGAGTTTTTCCTTCTTACTCGGTTGTTTGTTGTTCGTCGTCGTTTTTCCTCCGGAAAGCGAACTTCATTAAATGGAATTTCCGTTCGATCCTAACAAGTCACCGAGGATGGATTTGATGGGTGTACTACAGCAGTATTTTGGTGCAGCTGGACGGGAAACTTCTTATGACCGGAATGTGAAGAGGTAAACCATACCATGCTCATCATCTCATCAAGAGGTTAACAAAAATTCACCTAGAACAATGGGACTATGAAGCTAAAAATAAATGTACCAGTCGATCGTGGTCACTCGAGGCACTTCTTATACAGCACCGGCATTGCCCGTGTCCTGGGTGGATGAATGCTCATATAGTGGCTATCCACACAAATGGTTTGAACGTGGGCCCATGTACTGGTGGGAGAATCTAAAGGGAATTCCGCTCACGTTTGAAGGATTCATCAAACTTTCAAAAACCAAACAATAAGTTGGACTTCCCGTCCAATCCATAACCTCATCCCACATGCAATCTTACCTAACTTTCCATCGTATAAACATTTTTTTTGCTGTTTTTTTTTTTTGGTTTGTGGGCCGTACCATACAGTTCCGATACCTTTCTAGTTGACAAGATAAAGGCGGTCATAAGCCCTTGTCTATAAATACACATATTGAACGTATTTGTGCCTGTGTAACGTACGGCGGATATAAGTCATGTTCGGTGCACGATATTACAACGTTAGCATACAAGTTATTGTGTGTCATTGCTGTCATTCTTACCTATTGCACTACTGCTGACATTTGATGGCTGATGCTGCTGCTGCTGCTGTCCTGAACCACCGACAAGGCTACTAGCTGCTGGTCCTCCACATGACGGTGGTGCAGCACCCGATGTCAGTGCCATGTTTGTTGTCGTTGTAGTTGTCGTCGTCGTCGCTGATGCGGCAGCTGCTGCTGCCGCCGCCATGTATGCATTCGATATTCCGATAATATCGGGTGATTGTCTGGGGCCAGCACCAATGCCACCACAAATCATTGAATTGGCCACTGTGGGTGGCAGCAGCATTGTCGATGAGGTATGTGAGACATTGTATAAGCTGGATGTTGGACCATAAGTGATGTAGTTCTGTGAAAGAGAAGAGCAGAGATAATAGTGGTGTTTATTTGAATGTGGAACATGGATGCTGCAATGGCAATAGAAAAGACAAGGAGGAGGTAGCGGGTGCATACATAAACCAGGGATGACATTAATCAGGGATGATATTGGTGTTGGTAAGAAATTGACAGCTTTAACAAAGGCAGGGTGTTAGTAAATGGAATTATTTTTGCAGTTACATCAACATTAGATATGTATGTATCGGGCAAACGATGGTGGGGTTCCATTCTTCGGGCAAATTTTCTTCCGACCTGATTTGGATTATGAGTTGGTGGATGTTAACAAAGATTATAGAACTACATAGAGTGCGCATCTCATACAGCTAATATTTTCTATGTGGGGTACTGATATTGATACCCCAGAGTTCACATTGCTACCCCAGCATCAAACAACAGCCTTGCCGACGCATACGATCTACGAAATTTCCCCCTCGCACTAACCGCCCGCGTTAGAAACGGCTACAAAATTTTTCGCTGTGATGCGTACTCTATGTAGTTCTACACTCTTTGGTGATACTTATATACGATCGGCATGTCTCCTTAATGTGTGTTATGATGAAGAAACCGGGTGTTGGCTATAGTGGGATTTTGTTCGCCAGCTGGTCCGTTGCGAGACGTAATGTTTTGCGACATCTTTGACGTTGAAACCACACAGAATGATCTTAAAATTGTACTTCGACAATCGCTCACAAGTTTCTGAAGGACTTTGGGAAATAGTCCTTACATACTTACTTAAGTGGCGCTACAGTCCGGAATGAACCTGGGCCTCAACCAACATGCCTCTGCAATTAGCCCGGTCCTTAGCTAACTGCCTCCAGTTGCGCACTCCAAGTTGGTTGAGGTCGGTTTCTACTTGTGCGCGCCACTTAAGGCGAGGTCTTCCTCTACTGCGTCCGACGTGTGGCTAGGAATCGAAGACTCTGCGAGCCGGAGTATTGGTGTCCATTCGTTCTACATGTCCTAGCCATCTAAAACGTCTAATGCGGAGTTTTTTGACCAGGGGCATGTCGCTGTACAGCTCGTATAGTTCTTGGTTGAATCTTCGTCTCCATAGCCCGTCAACGCAAACAGGACCGAAGATTTTTCGAAGAATTTTCCTCTCAAATCGACCAAGGATTTCTTCATCCGCTTTTGAGACGGTCCATGCTTCAGCGCCGTAGAGCAGGACTGGGATGATCAGGGTCTTATATAAGATCTCCTTAGTAGTTCGAGTGAGGGCTTTACTACTGAATTGCCTTCTTAGCCCGAAGAAACAGCGGTTGGCAAGAGTAATTCTTCGTTTAATTTCTGACGAGATGTTGTTGTCAGAGTTAATAGCGGAACCGAGATAGATAAAGTTCCGTACTACCTCAAAGTTATATCTGTCAATGGTGACGTTCTGTCCAATTCGTCGATGTTGTGTGTTCTTTCGTGTTGGCAGCATATACTTCGTCTTGCCCTCATTTACTGCTAAACCCATTTTTGCCGCTTCCTTCGCTGTACCAGCAAACGTGCCTATGACATCACGTTGGGCCTACCAATGATGTCAATATCGTCGGCGTATGCTAGTAGTTGTACAGATTTTTGGAAAATTGTGCCTCTGGTGTTGGCTCGTGAGTTTTGCAAAATCCTCTCAAGAATCAGATTGAAGAAGTCACATGACAGCGCATCGCCTTGCCTAAATCCTTTTTTGGTATCGAACGTGTCAGTGAGGTCGTTTCCGACCTTGATGGAATAGCAAGAATTCTCCATCGTTATCCTACACAAACGGACGAGTTTGGGTGGTATACCAAAACTAGACATGGCTCTGTATAGTTCGTCTCTATAAATGCTGTCGTATGCGGCTTTGAAACCAGGTCAACCTAGTCAAGCTGCTTCGACATATTCGGACAACATGTTGTCTAGGAATTTCAATGGTAAATCAGGCCTTTCGAACAGAGATTGTGGCGTATGAACCGAAAAACCAACTGCAGCGCTGAATCCCGTAGTGAATTCTGATGGCCTCGTGTGTTAGGGTATCCATAATAAATCGGAATGGTCCACCAATCAGGTTGTTGGTAGACGGTTTTAAGCGGTCACATATTACGGCAGATAGGAATTTCTAGCCGTCATTGAGGTGACTTATGCCTCTGTAGTTGGCGCAGTTTAGATTGGCCCATTTTTTGTGTATCAAGCAAACAATGCTGAGGTTCTATCTTCAGGCATACTTTCTTCCGAACAGATTTGGCTTATGAATTGGTAGATGTTGTTTACCAAGTAATCTATGCCGGTTTTATAAAGCTTAGCGGGAAGGCCGTCATTTTCGGCAGCTTTATTAAGGTTGAGATGTTGAATATTGCAGTTTTCGTTGGTTTAATGGTTCGTTCTGCCTGACAGCGGTATGTTGTTCGTCATCCCCGTTTAACAGTCTGAGGAGGCGGTTTTTTCATATCCTCAGCATCAACTGTGTCTCAACTATGATATTTCCTTCATCTCGACAGGATTCTGTTCGAGCCTTGTGTCCTTGGTTTTGGCGTTTTACACTTTGGTAAAACTTGCAAACATCGTTCCTTGAGTGACACCTCTCTATATCCTCAAATCAGGCGCTCTTTTTGTTTTTTTTCTTCCATCTGAAAAACCTGTTTTCTTCCCTTCTTTTCAGCTTATGTCGTCTTCCTCTGTATCTTAGTCTTGTAGGCCACGTTCTTGGCTGCGAGCATCTGTCGGCATTCCTGCTTGTGGCACGAGAAAAGGGATACGCGTTGCTCGAGGGCCTTGGCGGTCTCTTGCGATTGCAGTTTTTCGACATTAAACTTTTTTACAGTATTTCGGGTTTATTGGGTCGTCCGAATTCTTTCCTTGCCTGCAATAAGGTATTGGTACCTTATTGCAGGCAATAAGGTACTCTTGCCAATTGCAATATGATTAATTCGCTTGACCGTTCGTTGATCTATAGACTGCCATTTCCCCTTATGAATATCGAGGAAAGGAAACTGTGGCATTTCTATACTGGCTATACTGGCATTTCGTTCCGTAGCGAAATGAATTAGCTTAAGTCCGTTATCAAACGTGTTTTTGTGTAGGCAGTGTTTCCGACATTTCTGCTAAAGATGTCTTCTCTTCATACCATTGTGTTAAAATCTCCCAGCACGATTTTACCATCGTACTATGGAAGTCGCTCAAAAGTTTTGTCAAGGAGCTCTCATAACCTTCTTTTTTAGAGGGCCGTGAGCGCATATAAGACTTGTGTTGGCGAATTTACCTTTGATACGAATTGTTATAATGCGTTCGCTAATGTCTTGGAAACAAAAGTCTGGCACTTATAACAAATCCGCATCCGAAAAGTCGCAGTTTCTGCTAGCTATGACAATGTTCATAGTAGATGTCAGTCAGTAGATTTTAGATGGCCCATTCCATCGTATTTCCTGAATGGCAGTAATTCCTGCGTTGTTACAGCTTAGGGTTTGCTCTAGTTGTTCACCTGCACCTCTCCTGTTTAATGCTCTCTCATTCCAGGTGCAAATACGAACCTCGTTTAGCTGAGTCGTCAACAATAAAATCGGCGGCATACCTCCATCTGATGGTCGAAATTTTCGATGACGCTGAGTCATAATTGAGGTTCTATGCCGTTAATGCGCCGAATTATCTCATCCTTGAGCTCTTGAATTGTTGCTGGCTTATCGACGTACACCTTTTCTTTCAAATAACCCCAAACATCATGTCCAACGGTGTCAAATCACATGATCTTGGCGGCAAATTGACATCGCCACCACGTGAGATTGGGTCATTGAATTTGTCAGGCAAAAGAGCCATTGTTTCGTTAGCTGTGTGGCGAGTGGCACCGTCCTATTTAAACCACATATCGTCCACATCCATTGCTTCTAATTCGGGCCATAAAAAGTTCGTTATCATCTCACGAGAGCGAACACCATTCACAGTAACTGCCTGAACGGCCTCATTTTGGAAAAAAAATACGGCCCGATGATGCCGCCAGCCCGGAAATCGCACCAAACAGTCACCCTTTGTGGGTGCATTGGTTTTTCGATAATCACTCTCGGATTATCATTCGCCCAAATGCGGCAAATCTGCTTTTTGACGAACCCATTGAGGTGAAAATATGCCTCATCACTGAAGATGATTTTCTTCGAAAATTGATCATCCACTGTTGCCATTTCTTGCCACCATTCCGACTATTAACGACACGCTTGAAATGGTCAAGAGGCTTTAGTTCATAAGTCAATTGCACCTTGTAAGCGACGAGCGTCAGAGGTGCAATTGCTGTGCACGACGACGAGTTGAGGCTGACGGCTCTTCAGCCACACTATCGCGAATAGCAGCAATATTTTCTGCAGTACAAGCTGTACGAGCATACACTGGTGTTTTCACATCTCCTACAGATTCGGTTTGCTCAAAATTTTGCACGATTTTTCCGATTGTACGCACATTTGGACGATTAAATTGACCGAAAAAATCACGAAGTGCACGATATGCATTTTGCTTTGATTTTCATAATAAGCCTGAATAGCTTTAACGTGTTTCTGACTGGAGCTACTTCAGAGAGAAGTTGGAAGAAAATACCCAAACGATAGCTATTGAAACAGAAGAGCAAATAGAGGAAGCAGTGCAATTATTTACACTCAATATACAAAAAGCTGCATGGGCTGCAACTCCAAAAATAAAAAACAAAATAAAACAAAATTCATACCCTCCTGTAATATGTGAAATTATTGCAGAATAGAGAAAAGCTAGAAAACGTTGGCAACAAACAAGGGCTCCAATTGACAACAACAAACTAAACAGGCTAAATAGTAAACTCAGAAAATCAATAATTTAATTCAGAAATGAGTCACTAAAAAAATACCTTACAGGCCTAACAAATGATGCTAGTACTGACTACTCGCTCTGGAAGGCAACAAAGAAAATGAACAGGCCAACAGCACACATCCCACCAGTGAAAACCAGAGAAGGAAGCTGGACAAAAAGCAGTCAAGAAAAAGCAAATACTTTTGCTGAGCATCTTGAAGGCGTCTTCCAACCATATCAAGATAAAGACTATCAAGGAATGGAAGAAACGTGCCAGGAAGATGTACCAATTCGACCGGTTACGTCTAAAGAATTTGCCAAAGAAATAAAAGAAGGTATAAACATAAAAAAGGCCTCAGGGTTTGATTTAATAATTTTAAAACAATTCTCAAAAAAAATACTGAAACATCTAGCGCAGATCATAAACGCTGTATTTAGATTAAGATTTGTGCCAAACATATGGAAGGTCGCGGAGGTTATAATGATTCCAAAACCAGGTAAACCACCTAGCGAAGTAACCTCATATAGGCCAATATCGATACTACCAATGTTGTCCAAGCTTTTCGAAAAGATGCTGGTAGAACGCCTGCAAAATATTATTGTAGACAAATCGCTAGTACCGAGCCATCAATTTGGGTTCAGGAATAAACACTCAACAATTGACCAAGTGCATAGAATCACTGATAAAATTGAAAATGCTTTTGAAGAGAAAAAAGTATGCTCTACAGTATTTCTTGATATATCACAAGCTTTCGACAAAGTATGGCACAAAGGATTGATCCATAAATTACAAAAGCAACTGCCGAAGCAGTATTCAAAAATACTGAAGTCGTATATTCTACAGCGATTTTTCAGAATTAAACAAGAAACAACGTACTCAACATTAAGAGAAATTAAGGCTGGTGTACCTCAAGGCAGTGTTTTAGGTCCAGTACCATATCTCCTATTCACTAGTGATCGACCAGAATGTGACGAAATCACTCTAGCTACCTTTGCAGATGATACTGCTATACTTTCTGTAGGAGAAACTGTCGAAATAGCTACAAAAAAGCTTCAAAAGGCAGTAAACAATATCTCAGAATGGACTAAAAATTGGCAGATCAGATTAAATGACCTGAAGTCAGTTCATATAAATTTTACGTTAAAAAATGTACCACACATTCTAGTATACATAAATAGTAATGTAGTGGAATATTCAAATACAGCTAAATATTTAGGGATGACTCTAGACGCCAAACCGTATTGGCTTATTGGGAGATACTCACCCTTATCCAACTACAATAAATGATTGCTATATAAGCAAATTCTTAAACCAGTATGCACCTATGGGCTCCAGCTGTGGGCATGCACATGCAAGACAAACTTACTAAGAATACAAACCTTCCAAAACAAAGTACTACGGAGCATAGTTAACGAACCGTGGTACATACGTAACACCGATCTACATAGAGATCTATATATTGAAATGGTTGAAGATGAAGCTAAAAAAGTAGCTCTAAGACACAGAGATAGGCTTCTCAGCCATGTTAATTTAGAAATAGCACAGCTTTTAAGAACCGACAATATAGTCAGGAGATTAAGACGGGTCAAACCCCTTGACCTATGTAGCTAAAGATATATATAAAGGGTGATCCATTTCGAGGTTCCCTACTTTTTTAAAGAACACAGAAAATTCAAATTTAATGGGAGAATGTTTATTATCATTTGAAAGAACATTCTTTGGCATTTATTTTTGAAGACTATGTCTATCAAATGTTGGCCGTTGCTACGTCGCAGATGGTCCATCCGTTGAGTCCAATTTTCGATCACTCGTTCGAGCATTTCGACTGGTAACTGGTGAATGACACGCGTGATGTTTTCCTCCAAGGCCTGAATCGAAGCGGGTTTGTCGGCATAAGCTTTTGACTTTACATATCCCCACAGGAAAAAGTCTAACGGTGTGATATCACACGATCTTGGTGGCCAATCGATCGGCCCAAAACGTGAAACTATGTGCTCACCGAAATGTTCTCTCAATAAGTCCATTGATTGATGCGATGTGTGGGAAGTGGCGCCGTCTTGCTAAAACCAAATGTCGCCGAGATCACGAGCTTCAATTTCAGGCATCAAATAGTCGGTTATCATGGCACGATAACGGTCGCGCCATTGACGGTTACGTTCGCACCGGCATAATTTTTAAAGAAATATGGACCGATGATTCCACCGGCCCACAAACCACACCAAACCGTTGTTTTTTCTGGATGAAGTGGCAGTTCTTCAATCTCTTCAGGTTGCTCTTCGTCCCAAATCCGGCAATTTTGTTTGTTTACATACCCATTGAGCCAGAAATGGGCCTCATCGCTAAACAAAATTTGCCTCGAAAACGTCGGATCTTCTTGGAACTTTTCAAGAGCCCATAGAGCGAAGCGACGTCGCTTGGGAAGGTTGAAGGCTTCAGTTGTTGCACAAGCTGTATTTTGTACGCTTTCAATTTAAGATCTTGACGTAAAATGCGCCAAGTCGTTCCATACGTCAGTCCGAGTAGCTGCGAAAGGCGCCGAATCGACTTTCTATGGTCTTCGTGTACACTCTCAGCTACGGCCGCTATATTTTCTTCACAGCGTGCTGGACGTGGTCTATTCGGTCGAATATTATCCAATAATGAATGCTGGGTCTCAAAATGGGTGATGGTGTTGCGAATAGTACGCTCAGTAGGCCGATTATGTTGACCATAAGTTGAGTGAAGTGCACGAAACACATTCCTCACAGAACGTGAATTTTCATAATAAAGTTGAACAATTTGTAAACGTTGTTCACGCGTAAGTCTTTCCATTATGAAATGCCAAACAATACTAAACAAAAATAACATGACAGCATGACACGACTCACACGTGATCTGTCAAAAAAGGCTATTGAAAAAAGTATCTCTACTTGGATCACCCGTTATAAACATACAGATAAAACACACCTAAGCTTTTAGGTTACTGTTCGATGTTTGTTTGGTTTGACGTTCGGTTCCTCACTTCAATTTTGAACGTTTAATAAAGAGCACGTGCATAAAATTAAAAACATATTTGTGCATTCCTCACGTTGTTATTAAATTTACAGTCCACTGGCCACCAGTTATTGTACAGTTACAGAAAACTCATGTTTTTTTGATATAAATATAACAAGATATCAATATCTTCCCGGAAAAGGGTATTAGGAGACAAATCGAAAATTTTGCAGGATACAAAAAAAAACTTCAGATAATTATTTGTGTATTTTGTAGTGTACTTTTATTTTTCTATAGTTAATTTTATATTAATGGTAGAAACCTCAAGCCAAGAGCAAAACATGGCGATTGCATAAATTATAAGGGCAAGTCAAAAAATAATTTCTTAAAAAACTGTCGCTTAGTAAATTTTGTTCGGGATGTTATCGATATTTAGCATGAAAAAACTTACAAACGAGCAACGATTGCAAATTATTGAAATTTATTATCAAAGTTCATGTTCTGTGGAAAATGTGCACCGTTTGTTACGACCATATTATGGTCGTTATAATCGACCTGGTGAATCAACAATTCGTGCTGTTATCACCAAATTTCGCACCAAATTTACAAACCATCGACTCGCATGCGTACAGTGCGTACCGAAAAGAACAATACAGTCGAAGCGTCCATTGCTAATGAAGATCGTGAAATGTCAATTCGTCGCCGTGTTCAGCAATTGGGCATGTGTTACTCAACTACATGGAAAATTTTACGTGTCGATTTGGGTTTGAAATCGTAAAAAATTCAACTTGTGCAAGAATTGAAGCCGAATGCCGTACCACAACGTCTAATTTTTGGTGAATGGGCCTTAGAACAGCTTCATGAAAATCCGCTGTTTTATCGAAAAATTTTGTTCAGCGATGAGGCTCAACGGATACGTAAATAAGCAATACTGTCGCATCTGGAGTGATGAACAGCCACATGCCATACAAGAATTACCGATGCATCCCGAAAAAACGACTGTCTGGTGTGGTTTATTGGCTAGTGGCATCATCGGTCCATTTTTCTTCAAAGACGACCGTGAACGAAACGTTACCGCCAACGGCGAATGATATCGAGCCATGATACGCGAATTTTTTAGCCCCAGTTGGCTGAGTTGAACTTGGTTGACATGTGGTTTCATCAAGACGGTTCCACATTGTGTGGCATGTGAAACAATGGAAATGTTGAATGATGAATTTTGTGAGCAGCTTATCTCCCGAAATGGGCTTGTGAGTTAGCCGCCAAGATCATGCGATTTAACGCCTCTTGATTATTTCTGGTGGGGTTATGTAACGTCGTTAGTCTTTGTGGACAAGCCGAACAGGATAACATAACCCGCGAAATTCGTGGAATACAGGCCGAAATGCTTGAAAAAGTGACGCAAAATTGGACCTACCGAATGGACGATTTGAAACGGGGCCGCGGACATAACTGTCTTTAAAAAGTAAATGGCAAAGGCCTATTTATCGATTACAATAAAAAAAATTTGAATATATGATGCAAATTTAAATGTTTAATTCGATTAAAAAAAAAACCTACTCTTAAAAAATCACCCGTTATTACACCATACTTTGCGTGTGTACTGTATCCTCTGGTGTCGTTTTTACCAAATAAATTTGCAACTTTCATATCTGAGTCTGCTGCAAAGATTAATTTAAAATATTAAAAAAAAAATCACAGCCAAACAAACAAATTATATATTGATGCGACTTCCAAAAGTAAACAACAGATTTTTCGATATATCCCTGTATTTCACAATTCAAAGAATGTAAAATGGTTGCTGCAAAAAGGTGTGCTAACTATTTGCTTTCCTTAATACATGCCATTTAATAAAGCAACATTTTCATGAGAACCAATATTCTAGAGTGCAATCATGTAAATATTCGTACAAATATGGCGTACGTTATTCGTACAAATATCCCATATGCCATATGCACATGAAATTTGTTCCAGGAATACATTTTTTCATTTGTAATTCCATGCATCAAATGTATATCTATAGTTGTTTTCTCATTAAAAAGTGCTGTTCTATATTGTGTTACTATCTTTAATATTAATTAACATCAGATGTAAATGTTGGTAAGCATCAAGTTCTGCATGATTTAATTCAACCATCAGCAAGAAATTTATTCCGTGAAAGCAATATGTCAACCTCAATGACAATAGTATCGCGTATCATATTCAAAATCATTTCCGATTCTACTTAACGAACATAGCCATAACAAATGACATCATTATTGCATTTATTCACGCGATAACTGCTACAAACACAAACATGTCAATCTACGATTCCACAACAGCAGACCAAACAATCTTTCAGTCTGTTCGCATTGATGCGTGATGTAATCACTGCATGTAAACCAAGTATATGCATGCGTTATATATCGTTAACAGAAAAGATTTTAAAAATTCTATGGATCCCCGGAAACGGATGTAAATGTCGCGTTTAGTCGTTATACCAGGAGTAACTTGCTTTAAGGTATACTTATGTTGAAATCGCTTATATTTATTTAAAATTCTAAAGGACTTTTCGTTTATTCATTTCTGAGTTTTCCTCTTTGCCCTAACCCATCCGAAGTTGCAACAAACATTTGAATGAAGAAGAAAACGTGTTAACCACTCTCTACCCCCTAAACTACAGAAGAAAAAGTACATTTTTACCGTTAATGCTTTGTAGTAAAAAAATCTTTATGATGAGAACTTTGAGTCAAGCGATGCCTAGGGGCAGAGCATCCCGTATATCCTAACCTTCTTTCATGTTTCTATGCTGTATGTACGGCTATGCGATGCGGCAGTAAAAGTTAAAAACAAAAAAAAATGGATAAATTGCTTCATAGTTGATTTCACTTTAGAATTTTGATTATATGTGTGTTATATCCTTGTAAACATTTTGTGAGCGTGGTTGAATAAAAAATGTAAATTTAATGAGTGGTGGATAGCATGAAAAAATCTGGGAGTGCTCAGTCTTTTGAGTCAAGGGAAATGTCAAGGGCAAGTGTGTTATTTTGGTGAAACCAAATGTCAACTGAAACTGTAAACAAATGTCTGGTTAGGGACTGAATATACACATTCAAAGACACAGGTATTTAAATTCGTTTGACAACTGAGTCCGCCTTGGGTGTTGAATTCAGGCTGTCAGCAGTTTGGGTGTTTCGGAATTTACTTTCCTCCATCTATATATCGGGTGTTTTTTTTTAGGGGTATAGAACTTCGAATTGAAATAAAACACAAGAAAATCGCTTGAATGACCATTAATTTGGCTTATTAACGGGTGGTTAAATTTAAAGGGCCGATCTTGAATGTGAACCACACCTACACGTCAATTTTTTTTTTGCATCCCATTTGACATTTCTCAATTTCCAAAAATTAACTCAATTTGAAACATGCAAAGACACACAATCGAGCAACACGTCTCTTTTTTTTTATAACGGGTGATCCAAGTGGAGATACCTTTTTTCAATAGCCTTTTTAAACAGATCAC
The DNA here is from genome assembly GCA_949824845.1 of Rhingia rostrata. Classification (NCBI taxonomy): domain Eukaryota; kingdom Metazoa; phylum Arthropoda; class Insecta; order Diptera; family Syrphidae; genus Rhingia; species Rhingia rostrata. Next base: position 121,226,550 of record OX463756.1, on the reverse strand, counting down.
GTGTGAGTCGTGTCATGCTGTCATGTTATTTTTGTTTAGTGTTGTTCGGCATTTCATAATGGAAAGACTTACGCGTGAACAACGTTTAAAATTTGTTCAACTTTATTATGAAAATTCACGTTCTGTGAGGAATGTGTTTCGTGCACTTCGCTCAACTTATGGTCAACATAATCGGCCTACTGAGCGTACTATTCGCAACACCATCACCCATTTTGAGACCCAGCATTCATTATTGGATAATATTCGACCGAATAGACCACGTCCAGCACGCTTTGAAGAAAATATAGCGGCCGTAGCTGAGAGTGTACACGAAGACCGTAGAGAGTCGATTCGGCGCCCTTCGCAGCAACTCGGACTGACGTATGGAACGACTTGGCGTATTTTACGTCAAGATCTTAAATTGAAAGCGTACAAAATACAGCTTGTGCAACAACTGAAGCCTTCGACCTTCCCAAGCGACATCGCTTCGCTCTATGGGCTCTTGAAAAGTTCCAAGAAGATCCGACGTTTTCGAGGCAAATTTTGTTTAGCGATGAGGCCTCCTTTCTGGCACAATGGGTATGTAAACAAACAAAATTGCCGCATTTGGGACGAAGAGCAACCTGAAGAGATTGAAGAACTGCCACTTCATCCAGAAAAAACAACGGTTTGGTGTGGTTTGTGGGCCGGTGGAATCATCGGTCCATATTTCTTTAAAAATTATGCCGGTGCGAACGTAACCGTCAATGGCGACCGTTATAGTGCCATGATAACCGACTATTTGATGCCTGCAATTAAAGCTCGTGATCTCGGCGACATTTGGTTTCAGCAAGACGGCGCCACTTCCCACACATCGCATCAATCAATGGACTTATTGAGAGAACATTTCGGTGAGCACATAATTTCACGTTTTGGGCGGGTCGATTGGCCACTAAGATCGTGTGATATCACACCGTTAGACTTTTTCCTGTGGGGATATGTAAAGTCAAAAGCTTATGCCAACAAACCCGCTTCGATTCAGGCCTTGGAGGAAAACATGACGCGTGTCATTCGCCAGTTACCAGTCGAAATGCTCGAACGAGTGATCGAAAATTGGACTCAAGGGATGGACCATCTGCGACGTAGCAACTGCCAACATTTGATAGACATAATCTTCAAAAAAAAAAAATGCCAAAGAATGTTCTTTCAAATGATAATAAACATTCTCCATTAAAATTGAATTTTCTGTGTTTTTTTCTTTAAAAAAAGTAGGGAACCTCGAAATGGATCACCCTTTATATTTAAAAAGAGGCTGAACAAGCAAGAAAGCAATCAACTGCTCTTTTTATTTTATTTAGTCCTGGTAGCTGACGGTTGTTTATGGCCATCAGCTTAAGGTTTTCTCAGCAAACATTTTTTTTTTGCAATTTTTAAAAAAGAGTTATTATTGTGAATTAAACACGGCTAACTACTTATTTGTTCATGAAGGTTCGAAACATTTTCTTCATGAAGCATATCCTTTCGCCTTCCGGATCATTATAGCGTTTTCTAGGCGGAAATCAAGAAAATCAAAGAAGCCTTGTCTTGGCTGAAAGGGAATGTAATATCTACGAAGTTTATTATGGATAAACGGCACAACGTGTCAAATATCCAAGTAACTCTGGCCTAACTTTAACCAGTTTGAAAATGCTGAACAGATCAAACATAAGCACCATAATCGGTGCCCTCACAGGACACTGTCCTATAGGCCTACAAGCAAAAAAACTAGGCCTTTTCATCAATGACTTCTGTAGAAGCTGCATGGACGAGGAAGAAAGTACTACTTACCTTCCTTGCTCTTTTTCGGCTCTTTCAGAAAAAAGGAAGCTTCATCTGGGAGAATACTTCTTCGATAATCTTGGTGAGCTGGCTAGCATAAATGTCGGAAACTTCCTACACTACATAATTAGCTCTGAATGGTTCAATTATGCGAACGAATGTCCTCTTGCGCTCATTGATAATGGAGCCTTATCTGTCAACGAAGACATAGAGATAATGGTACATTGGTCCAATCTGTCAATAGTGACTTTCTGTCCAATTCGTCGATTTTGTGTGTCCTTTCGTGTTGACAGTATATACTTAGTCTTATCCTCATTTACTGCTAAACCCATTTTTACTGCTTCCTTCTCCATACTAGAAAACGTGGCTATGACATCACGTTGAATCCTACCAATGATGTCAATATCGTCGGAGTATGCTATAGTTGCACCGATTTTTGGAAAATTGTGCCTTTGGTGTTGGCTCGGGAGTTTTGCACAATCCTATCAAGAATCAAATTGAAGAAGTCACATGAAAGCGCTTTGCCTTGCTTTAATCCTTTTTTGGGCTTAGATATTGCTATCCTCACTTCACTCAGGTCGGGTGGTTGGCAGTTTTCGCTGTCGTTGCCAATATTGTTTGGTTCGTTCTGCCTGACAGCGGAATGATGTTCGTCATCGCCGTTTAACAGTCTGCAGAAGTTAACATTCGCTGCTGGTGGTATGGTGTTAATCGAGAGGTTAAGAGAAACGCTTTCCGCGAAGGTCTTGGCGGTCTCTTGCGATTGCGGTCTTTTGGCATCGTTGCCATTGTTTTTCGACATTAGATGCTGGTGGTATGGTGTCAATCGAGAGGTTAAGAGAAACGCGTTCCGCGAAGGTCTTGGCGGTCTCTTGCGATTGCAGTCTTTTGGCATCGATGCCATTGTTCTTCGACATTCGATGCTGGTGGTATGCTGTTAATCGTGTTAATCGAGAGGTTAAGGGATACGCGTTCCGCGAAGGTTCGTTTTTTCACAGTATTTCTGGATTGTTGTTGAGTGGTGGATATCCGCATTCTTGCCTTGGTTGCAACAAGGTAGTGGTCCGAGTCAATGTTAGCTCCTCGGAATGTTCGGACATCCAAATTACTGGATGCGTGCCTCTTGTCTAGTCTATCGCAATGTGATCAATTTGGTTGACCCTTCGTTGATCTAGAGACTGCCATGTCCCCTTATGGATATCGTGGTGAGGAAACCGTGTACTGGCATTTCGTTCGGTTGCAAAGTCAACTATCATAGGTCCGTCTAGAGACTAGAGACTGCCATGTCCCCTTATGGATATCGTGGTGAGGAATCCGTGTACTGGCATTTCGTTCGGTTGCGAAGACAACTATCATAGGTCCCTTACCAGACTTGTTGTCGTGTAGGCTATGTTTTCTGACAATACTGCTAAAGTTGTCTCTCTTCCTACCTTTGCATTTAAATCTTCCAATACGATTTCAATATCGTACTTCGGTAGTCGATAATAGGTTTTGTCAACAAGCTCGTAGAAGCAATCCTCAGCTATATCATCTTTCCTACGTCGAGGAGTGAGCGTATATAAGGCCTATGTTGGCGAACACTTTCGCAACAGGTGGGGGTGTGCAAAAAACGTTGCTGATATTATTTTCCGGATTTGAATCAGTGATGCACCCGATTGCCAAATAATATTAAAAAAAAAGTTGGTATAAGGCTTCAAATAAACCATCAGGTATCTAAAAGGTGACATATCGACAAAAAATTCCAACAAGATATCTTTCCCTACCCTTCCCACTGGTTTTTATCCAATATTGCTACAATTGCATTTACGATCTCATTGCTATTCCTATCAGCCATCAAAATATAAAAATAAAACGACTGCCCTGAAACTCATAACAGTAACGACCAAACTGCATTGCTTATGAATTTAAATGTAAGACACCTGCCAATATTGACCTTACTCGTCGCAAACCCTGACGACATGCTTTGAGTTTCTTCACACTCCTTCGGTTATAGCCGTTCATTTAACTCGTTATTTAAGCAGCAGATATTGAATCGAACAGTTAATCCTAACAACACCAACTTATCTCAGCTGGAACTTCACTTACTTTTTTTTTAAATTTCTATTGCTACAAGGATTATTTGGGGTTTTAAAAAAAAGTGATAAGAAAATCCAACGATGAATAAAACTTCAACACACGTTCAGCACCCAGCCACCCACCCCTACACACATTCTTCGAATTCGAAAAATATCCTTGTGAATGCTCCTTAATGCCTCTTTTCACGATGCACGAACTTTTCTCGATGCATTAAACCAACAAAAAAAAAATCGACACGAGAATAAGAGAATCCCTACCATGACCGCATTAATGCGATTTGTAATATCACATCAGACGGATTATTTCGCACTAGGGTACGGTATACCTTGACTGCCGTAGAACGTGAATGAATTTTCGTATGTGCGGAAGTGGCACCGTATGTTTTCCCTACCCCACCCATTCATGCAACCAGAAGGAAGAAAGAAAGAATTCCTCTTCCTAGTAAACAAAAAAAAAAGGACACCCACCATTGAATGGAAAGACGACGCTACGGCAAAATGTGACAAAAAACTCACCTCATTCTTGGAAACGCTCGGCACTGGCACCGGAATAGTTAAGTCGATGTCTGCGTCAATTTCCGATATCGTATCGTTAAATCCATTCGGTATCGTTGTCTCACCACCACCCTTGCCGGATGACTGCGAATGGCTGTCTGCATTGTGATCACGACGCTTCAGCATTATAACACGTCCCGCAACAATTACGATGCACACGATGACTCCAGCTGAGCCCGCAATTAGTAGATACAGGTAGAGACGTTCCTGGTCACCTGGAATGCAATCAAAAGAGACGGAGGGTTTTTTTTATTTATAAAAAAATTGAATATCTATAGATATAGGTAGGTAACATACAAATAAATGCCACGCAAGGATGACACTTTGCGAAGTTATTTTCATAGCAGGAGAGGTAAGTACACTCGGAGACACTGTAAGATAATTATGCCGGAATGCTACGGATGGGCGAGCTTCCAAACAGTCAACTCATCTGTCGATTGATGAACGGGATTCGAAACGAGAGATATTGAGTTCGAGATTAAAAAATTCCACTTCCATTGATTTGAAATTACAATAAGAATGACATCCAGAAGGGAGCAAGGACATGTTTTTTTGTTTTGCTTCCTTATTCTCGCCCGATTTTTCTTAGATGACAATCATGGCCGGGAGAGGGTTTATACATTTCCTTCAGTTCGACTAATTACTATGCTGATGCTGATGCAACGACGAACAAGGATTTTTAATCATAGCTGGCGCATATCGACATTTTAATTACCGTCAAGAATGGATTTTTTGTCGAGTTTTTCTTGAGTAGACTTAATGGACAAAGAGATGCAATTTTGGATTTTCAGTTACTCGAACAGTGATTGGAATTTTCGTGGGCTACTTTGAGATATTTTGGTCTTAAAATAGAAATTAACTTGCTATGGGGTTTTCGTTACTGCAAAAAGGCAGGAGGGAAAATAAAAAGGGCATTCAATCATAGAACTATGGAAGGAAGTTCCTGTGTAGCTTTCTAAGATGATGGCAATGTCACTTTCTGGTTTAATAATAAGGAAGGACAATATTTGGGAACTACAAGTCGATCAAATTTGCGAAGGCAGATAGCATTGACTTGCCGATAATGAAAAGACACCAGTTTTTGAGAAAAAAACAAAAAACGAGATATCGACTATAAAAATAGAGGGTGGTCCAACGAAACCGCTAGATGTTAATTGTAGATAAATAAAAAAGTTTTCCGAGAATCATATTAAGATTTTTTTATTATGATGGAAGGATCTATGACAATTATATCGATCAAATGCTCTTCACCACGAACTATGTTCGCAAGTTTTACAAAAGTGTGAATCCTCAAAGCCAAAGATGCAAGGCTCGAACAGAATCCTGTCGAGATGAACAAAGAAAAATCGTAGTTGAGACACAGTCGATGCTGAGGATATGGAAGAACCACTTGTGCAGACTGTTAAACGGCGATGACGAACCATTCAATTTTGGCAACGACAACGAAAACTACCAATTACCCGACCTGAGTGAGGATAGCATTGTCTAAACTCAAGCTAAGTAAGGCTGCCGGAAATAATGGCCTTCCTGCTGAGATTTTTTTAAATCCAGCGGAGATGACTTGATAAGTAACATCCACCCACTCATAACCCAAATCTGGTCGTCGGAAAGTAAGCCTGAAGAATGGAACTTCAGCATCGTTTGCATGATCCAGAAAAAGGGAGACCCTCTGAACTGCACCAACTTCAGAGGCATAAGTCTCCTCAACATCGCCTACAAGATCCTATCTGTAGTAATATGTGAACGCCCAAACTGGTTTACCAACAACCTGATCGGCCCTTATCAGCGTGGTTTTTCGGCTCCACTATTAACTCTGACAACAACATCTCGTCAGAAATTAAACGAAGAGTTACTCTGGCCAACTGCTGATTTATGGGGCTAAGTAGAAAAGCTCACATTCCAACTACTAAGAAGATCCTATATAAGATCCTGATCATCCCAGTCCTGCTTTAAGGCGCTGAAGCATCGACCGTCTCAAGAGCGGATGAAGAAATCCTGTTTCGATTCGAGAGGATAATTCTTCGAAAAATCTTAGGTCCCGTTTGCGTTGACGGGCTATGGAAACGAAGATTCAACCAAGAACTTTCTTTGTTTCAATGTTTGAAAAATTCAACCACAACTGAGCAGCACGTTAAGGTTGTTGAAGCCTTTTATGAAAATCTGCGTTCAAATCAAAATGCATTTCGTGCACTTCATAATGGTTGGTTGAACAGCATAATCCACCAAATGTGTCCACAATCGGGAGCATTGTGCGCAAATTTCAGCAAACCAGGTCTGTAGGAAATGGAAAAATATTTACCTGTGAATGATCGCCTAAATCATTCTGCGGAAAACATTGCTGTTGTTGTGTGGCAGAAGAGCCGCTAACCTCGACTAGTCTTCGTGCCCAACAATTGAACATCTGACGAACATCACTGATGGGAATTTTGAACAAAGATTTGAAGTAACATGATTACAAGGCTCAATTGACTCAAGAGCTGAAGCCTACTGACCATTTCAAACGTTGTCAATGCGCCGAATGGTTGGTTGAACAGACAGAAGCGAATGGCGACTTTACAAAGAAATTCATCTTCAGCGACGAGGCACACTTTCACCTCACTGGATTCGCCACATTTGGGCAAATGAGAATCCACGGGTGGTTGTTGAATAGCCGATGCATCCACAAGGAGTGACTGTTTGCTGCGGTGTATCGGCTGGCGGCGTCATCGGGCCGTACTTCTTCAAAAATGAGGTCGGCCAAGCAGTTATCATGAGTGGTGCTCGCTATCGCGAGATGATAACGAAGTTCTTGTGACCTGAAATAAACCTGGACAATATGTGCCTCCAACAGGATGGTGCCACTTGTCACATAGGCAACGAAAAAATGGCTTCTTTGCGCGAAAAATTCAATGGCGGTGTTTTTTCACGTCGTGACTATGATAATTGGCCCCCACTATCATCTGATTTGACACCGTTGGACTTCTTTCGAAGTGTACGTCGATAAGCTGAGAACAATTCAAGAGCTTAAGGATGAGATAATTCGGCACATTAACGACATTGAACCTCAATTATGTCTTAGAGGCATTGAAAATATGGACCATCGGATAGAGGTAAACCACCAAAGCCGTGGCGAATATTTCTTACTTACTTAATGAACTGGCGCTAAAGTCCGGAATGGACCTGGGCCTCAACCAACAATTCTCCAATTAGCCCGGTCTTAGCTAACTGCCTCCAGTTGCGCAGTCCAAGTTGGTTGAGATCGGTTTGTACTTGTGATCGCCACTTTAATCGAGGTCTTCCTCTACTGCGTCCGACGTCTGGCTGGGAAGCGAAGACTCTGTGAGCCGGAGTATTGTTCCATTCGTTCTACATGTCATAGCCATCTTGAACGTCCAATGCGGAGTTTTTTGACCATGGCCATGACGCTGTACAGCTGGTACAGTTTTTAGATTTATCTTCGTCTCGATAACCCATCAACGCAAACGGGACCGAAGATTTTCCAAAGAATTGTCCTCTTGAATCGCCTAAGGATTTCTTCATCCGCTTTTGAGACAATCCACACTTCAGCGCCGTAGAGCAGGATTGAATGATCAGGACCTTATATAGGATATCCTTAGTAGTTCGAGTAAGGGCTTTACTACTGAATTGCCTTCTTAGCCCGAAGAAACAGCGGTTGGCAAGAGTAATTCTTCGTTTAATTTCTGACGAGATGTTGTCAGATTTGATAGCGGAGCCGAGATAGATAAAATCCCGTACTACCTCAAGGTTATATCTGTCAATGGTGAGATTCTGTCCAATTCGTTGATGTTGTGTGTCCTTTCGCGTTGACAGCATATACTTAGTCTTACCCTCATTTACTGCTAAACCCATTTTTGACGCTAGCAAACGTGGCTATGAAATCACGTTGGGTCCTACCAATTATGTCAATATCGTCGGCGTATGCTTTAGTTGCACCGATTTTTGGAATATTGTGCCTCTGGTGTTGGCTCGTGAGTTTTGCACAATCCCCTCAAGAATCAAATTAAAGAAGTCACACGACAACGCATCGTCTTGCCCTTAATCCTTTTTTGGTATTGAATGTGCCGGTGAGGTCATTTCCGACCCTGAGCGAGAATTCTCCATCGTAATCCTACAAAAAACGGCCGAGTTTAGGAGGTAGATATCCCAAAACTAGACATAACTCTGTACAGTTCGTCTCCATAAATGCTGTCGTCGTATGCGGCTATAAAATTGATGAATAGGTGATGTGTTTCGATTTGGACTACTTGGGTTTTTTCCAAGGATCTGCCGAAATTTGAAAATTTTAATGGTTGTGGACTTTCCTATCCTAAAACCACACTAATAAGGGCCGATCAGGTTGTTGGTAAACTGTTTCAGGCGTTCACATGTTACTGCAGATATGATCTTGTAAGCGATGTTGAGGAGGCTTATGCCCCTGTAGTTGGCGCAGTTTGAAGGGTCTTTTGTGAATCGGGTAAACGATGCTTAGGTACCATTCTTCAATCACACTTTCTTTTTTCATCTATTTTCTGCTCCGAACATCCTACAAAATAAAAAGAGGATTCAAGACGAATTAGAAACCAATGGAAATCGATTTTGAATCTCAAACCATAAATACAGGTTTAGTACTAACCGTTATTTAGAAATAATGTATATCTAGCCCTAAAGTTCACCAAACAAGAATATTAAGTGCTTGAATATTCAACATGTCGTCACCATATAAGGTTGTTTAAGACAATGGACTTGTAATCGAATCATTATATTAATAACCCCCAGCTTATAGGCTGGCTGCTAAGTCATAAAACATTGCGATGCTTGTGGATTTCCTTTTTCACTTAACGAAAGACTGCTGTATGTAGACCTTCGTCTTATTTCCTACCAGTAGTAATTTATCTTCGACTAAGTCGACGTTGTCGACAAACAAAACAGCTCCTGTCTAAAGTCTCCCAAAGGACGTGACTAGATTTATTACCATACATAAATATCCCCAATAAACCCATTAGCTCCCTTAATTTTAGGGTGATGCCCGAAACGTACCTCACATCATCTTCATACTTAAATATTCACTCTGACTTAATATTTATCAAACCCATTGCCCTTGCCATCATCCCAAACAGCTTTGAATATATCATCTATGGTAAATTGTTTAACCATTCTGTTTTGAGCATGTACTGAGCATAGCCAACAGCCAGAAATGTATCTTCTTCCCACAACAAATGCCAACCAGGGGGATATATTGAATTCAAGTCTAATTAGCATTTCTACAACGAACCATAAACCTCAAATATTTCCAATAACCCACACATTTTACACCTTCACTCCAATAGACCTCCCGCATCGCAATGGTAGATAGTGCCATGGTCCATGAAATGTGTGCCATACCCAAAAAGCACCCAATCCACGGCAACAATACCACAAATACCAACGCTTAATGATCTTATAAATTCCCAAGCTTAACCCGGCAAAACTAACCTCATCAGGGATGGTGGCACATTCGCAGGGCTAGCTAGTTCCATAAAGGCTTCATATGTCCCAAGTTGGAAGGAACCACTAAAAGCCACGGAAAAAATGCCCTCTAAGCCCTTCCGGTGATTAATCGAAGGAAATATTCACTCGGTCAAACCCATGAAAAAGGGGGAGGAAGGTTGAAAGTCCTTTTTTTTTTTTGTTTTGATTTCGCGCTATAAAAAGACTGACCGGTTCCCGGTTTTTCGGGGATAGCCCGCCTTCTTTTCTGGTTTGTTTAATTAATAACAAAAGCTGCTACAATTAAGCCCTTAATAGGCTTAATCCATTAACCGGCAACGGGAATCAATTTCGAAAGCGAATTTCCGGTCGAAGGACCTACTTTAGCCTACTTATTGCATATGGTACATGGTTTGGAATAGAATTTCTGATTAATGGCGTCTAACGTAAACCACTTAATAAATTGAATGAGCCTTCGCGCATCGCATTACTATCTTAACATCAATCCTTGCGACGTGTGAGCAAGTCAACGGGGCTAGGGTGTATACAAAAATCCGTTTTTATTTGCAGAGCCTAACGGTGGGATTTATGCAAACAATGGTTAAGATGGCGGACCAATAAAAATTTTCCTCAAATCACATCGCCTTCTTGGCTGTAACCCGTTAAGTTAATTGAAATTGGAGAATGAACACATAGAGACAAGAGAAGAGGGCAACGCAAGCGAGTGTACTAAACAAAAGTATCCTGGGTCCTTTGAGCCGGATAAAATGATTGTCTCGTATTTATTTATTGATGTGGAATTTAGTTTAGAAGGGATTTTTCATTCGTTCTTTTTATTTTGGCACATTTATCCATTCATCACATCCAAGGACTTTGGCAATGTTTAACAATAGATTAAATTGGTTGCGGCGCTCTCATCCGTTTAGGCTACACAGGACTATTGTATAAATACTTTCAAAGTCGGTTTTGTTTCATGGAAGTATCAATAAATGAGAATGGACCACACTCTCTGGACTTGGAACTCATGCTGTTCTTTATTTTCCATTTTTCATTGGATTCATCTTAACGAATGCTCAGGCCAAACGTAATGCGGCCGAGAGTACTCAATGCATCCAAGTGTCCTGACCCAGAACAACCAACTGCAAGTACATGAGCCTTTGTTGTTATCCCCGACGAGCTTGTAGATCATGCACGAATAGGCAGTAGATAAATGTCCTACTCGGTGTAGTTGTAGGAGGGTTTTTGTTCGAATTTTGATTTTTTTTTGTCTGTGTGTCTCCGAATTTTCAATTATCCTTGAAGCATTTAAGTACGATTGGAGAATGTGTTGCAGTAGGCAGTTTGGACATTTTATATTGATTTTATTACCACAGTAAATCAGAGAAGGCTTCTGTCACAGAAATAAATCGAAAGCAACGAGTGTCCTCGAAGTGCAACGTGACTGGATTGAAAGATTGGAGTAATAAAAGGACGGAATCTTCTGTTTTAATTACATGTCTGTTGAAATGTCAAGTAAGAGATGAACTTGTAATGGTGTTTTTTGAATGAGGGTTTGGGAGAGGTGTTTTTTTGATTTTTAAATGAACCCAAAGAGGAATAAATCCTGTATAAAGTTAATAAGTCGGAAAGATGACATATTAATACTGGGTGTTAGGATGAAGAATTTATTCGTTCTTTCAAAAAGTGGTCAGACTAGAGAATGCGACCAAACCAACCTACTTGTCATCCAAGTGCTTCGATCAAAACACAAACCACAATAGAAACAGACACCTTTGCAATCAAAGAACTTGAGGCAAAAGTACAGAGAATGCGATGAACATTTCATATAAAGCCTCGTGCCCAGTTATGCAAAGTAAAAAAAAAATACTTCCCCCGTGGTGGAATGAAGATCTCTCCAATCTCAGAAAGATGACCAGATCGATCTTCAATATCTGCCACCAATACAATTTCCTGCAGCATCAAAAGGACTGTTTAAGTCTGTATGAGAAATCCATAAAAAAAACATACAAAAGGAACGACTGGATGGATTATCGCCATTTTACTGAAACCCTCAAGGACTCCACTAGGCTAATATTTTACTGAAACCTTCAAGGACTCCGACAGGCTAATTAAAATCCATAAAAAAAAACATACAAAAGGAACGACTGGATGGATTATCGCCATTTTACTGAAACCCTCAAGGACTCCACTAGGCTAATATTTTACTGAAACCTTCAACGACTCCACAGGCTAATTAAAATTCTGTCTAACAAACACTCCAACCCTTCTTTTCTTGGAAAGAAAAATTGACCAAGCCCACTTTTTTTTGACTTATCTATAATCGGAAAATGGCTGCAAAGAATTGGCTAAATTTTTCATATATTTGTCGTAACCCAAAATGGGCTTTAACCGAAATATAAATTGACCACGCCCACTTTTACACCCACTTTTTTTGATCGGAGTGGATGCTTAGGTGTTGTAGAACGAGGGTAGATTCTGACTGTCTTTGACTTGCCAATGCCCAGTGGTTTTAACTCTGACTACACATCAAGTGCTTTTTTTAACATCCAAGTGGTAACCATTGTAACGATGTAACCAATAGCCTCGGAAAGGAATGATTTTATTGGTGACGATCCTGCTAAACGAAAAAGGGACAAAAACTGTGACGTCAACTGCGGACCGGAAGAAAAAGATGATATAGATATAAGGATAGCTTCTACGAGCTCCTTGATACCTATGAGCGACTTCCGAAGTACGAGGTTAAAATCGTGCTAGGAGATTGCTACGCAGAGGTAGGAAGAAAAGACAGCAGTATTGTAGGAAACGGACTTAGGCTAATTGACTTCGCAACGGAACGATATGTCACTATAGCCAGCACACGGTTTCCATACCTCGTTATGCAATATGGGGGCTATAGATCAACGAACGGTCAACCAAATTGATCACATTGCGATAGACGATAGGCACGCATCCAGTATTTTGGATGTACGAACATTCCGAGAACGTAACATCGACTCGGAACAATACTTTGTGGCAGCCAACCCCTAATTTGATGAGGAATGCCGACATATGCTCGCAGCCATGAACGAGGCCTACAAGGCTAAGCTGCAAGTGAGTACGAGAGCTGCCATTGAGCTCTATAGTCAGAGAAGAAGGGAATAAAACCCGCTTTTCAGAAAGAAGAAAAAGAGCAAGAGTGCGTCAGATTGTGGATATCGCGTGGTGTCACTCCAGGAACGTTGTTGACAGGTTTCACCAAAGTGTAAAACGTAAAAGCCAGGGATATAAGGTTCATACAGGATCCTGTCGAGATGAACAACGAAATATCGTAGTTGAGACACAGTGGATGCTGAAGATGTGGAAGAACTACTTCTGCAGACTGTTAAACGGCGATGACGAGCAATACTCCACTGCCAGGCAGAACGAACCATTCAATATTGGCAACGATGGCGAAAACTGCCAAACACCTGGCCTAAGTAAAGTGAGGATAGCAATATCTGAAGTCAAGCTTTACAAGGCTGCCGGAAATGATGGCCTTCCCGGTGAGCTTTGTAAAGCCTACGGAGATGACTTGGTAAGTAATATCCACCAACTTATAAGCCAAATCTGGAAGAAAGTATGCCTGGAGAATGGAACCTTAGCATCGTTTGCCCGACCCACAAAAAAGGAGACTCTCTAAACTGTGCTAACTAAAAGGGCAAAAGTCCCCGCAACATCGCCTACAAGATCCTATCTGCTGAAATATGTGAACGTCTGAAACTGTTTACCAACAACCTGTACGGCCCTTATCAGCGTGGATCTAGCCCAGGAAAGTCCACAACCCATCAATTTTTAACACTTCGGCAGATCCTGGAAAAGTCCAAATCGATAACCACCACCTATTCATCGATTTCAAATCCGCATTTATAGAGACGAACTATACAGAGCCATGTTTAGTTTTGGTATACCGCCCAGACTCGTCGTTTTTTCTAGGATGACGATGGAGAATTCTCGCTACTCCATCAGTGTCGGAAACGACCTCACCGACATATTCAATACCAAAAAAAGGATTAAGGCAAGGTGATGCGCTGTCACGTGACTTCTTAGAATTGATTCTTCAGAGGATTGTGCAAAACTCCCGATTTGAAAAAAATCGGTGCAACTACTAGCATACGCCGACATCATTATCTTAGATGTCTTGGCCACGTTTGCTAGTATACAGAAGGAAGGCAAAAATAGATTTAGCAGTAAATGAGGGTAAGACTAAGTTTATGCTGTCAACACGAAGGGACACTTAACATCGACGAATCGGACAGAACATCACCATTGACAGGTATAACTTTGAGGTAGTGTGGGACTTTGTCTATCTCGGCTCCGCTGTTAACTCTGACAACAACATCTCGTCAGAAATTGAACGAAGAATTACTCTTGCCAACCGCTGTTTCTTCGGGCTAAGAAGGCAATTTAAAGCAAAAACCTCACTAGAACTACTTAGGAGATCCTGTATAAGACACTGTTCATCCCAGTCCTGTTCTACGGCGCTGAAGCATGGACCGTCTCAAAAGCGGATAAAGAAATCCTTGGTCGATTTGAGGGGAAAGTTATTCGAAAAATCTTCGGTCCCGTTTACTTTGACGGGCTTTGGAGACGTAGATTCAAGCAAGAACTATACGAGCTGAAAAGTGACATGCCCCTGGTCAAAAAACTCCGCATTGGACGTTAAAGATGACAAGGACATGTAGAACGAATGGACACCAATACCCGGCTGGCAGAGTCTTCGATCCCCAGCCAGACGTCGGACGCAGTAGAGGAAGATCTCGCCTTAAGTGTTACGCACAAGGAGAAACCGACCTCGTCCAACTGGGCAACTGGAGGCAGTTAGCTTAGGTCCGGGTTGATTAGAGATGCATGTTGGTTGAGGCCCAGGTTCATTCCGGAATGTAGCGCCACTTAATTAAGTAAGTAAGCATCAATAATCGAAATTTCGATTATGTTTTTTGCATTTTGGCCAATTCATGAATATCGTTCATGCTTGGGATTTGATCTAACTCCCAACTAGCTGTGAAGGAGAATTTTGCGTACGACCCAATCTTTTTCTCCCCTTCGGTTTCAAAAGAATCGCAATATAATTGAAAAGTCCATCTTAGTATGAATATATCACAACTCACATTGAGTGGTCATACGAACGCCTTTAGGTATACTGTAAGTCATCCTTCAGAGAATGAAAAATCTTCATACATGACGAACCGTTATACAAATCCAAAAATGTAAAAGACACCCCCCGTGTCGACACAAATAGCTTCCATACGTTTTGCACTTATTACTTAATAGAGCGTAAGAATCTCATATTTTGGCAAACCAACAAAAAATGCAATTCAATATCTCGACTGCATTCCTTCACCCATCCACCCATGTTTCCCACCAAAGCAATTGAATCCTCACGACCCAAAAAAAAAAAAAAATTATAACTACGCTTCCGACATCCTTCCAAATTGCCTTCAATATTTGCCAAACAGCCGTTCTTTCGCTGCCATTGACCACTTCAACAAAAACTATTAAATTGCGCATTTTAAAATCTTTGTTGATCCTTTTTCGTTCAGTATTATCCAATTTTTTCCTCATCTGTTTGCCAATCAATAGAAATGAAAACAAACAGGCTACGCTCTTCATCCACTTCAAGCAAAAAAAAAAAAAAAACATGACTTCCGCTAAATTGTTCCAGGAGGAACAAAAAATACAAGTAAGACATAAGTGCATCCTTGAAGATTCAGGACACTTATAAGAAATAAATTCCCAACTACAAAGTGGGAGTCTGAAAAAAAAAATAAATATAATAACGAGGAAAAAAAAAAAAACGAGACTTAATATGAAATGAAGAAAATGTAATAAGGCACTTGCCTCACCGCCACCCACCTCAGACCTATCTGAGCTATTATCCTTTCATTGCTTAAAATGAAGATTTAACGTTCGTTGCTGCTTCTGCTGTTCCACCAATAAATTTTGTTCAACCTTGCTCCTTCTGCCTCCATCTTACTGTCGGTCTCATACTTTGATTCGAACCCGAAACACGAACGTAGGAGATCCTTCTTCACAACGAACAAAAAAAAAAGGATTCCCATGCATGCAAAGGAATTATTCCGTCTGATTTATTACGCAGAATGAGTTATGCATTTCCAAAGCTCGTCCTAAGACAGGACATAAATTTTCCGCATCAATAGAAAACAGCAGTAGCGCCACTATTACCATAAACATCGCATACAACTCCTTCTCTGCAGCTCCGCTGTCTCCCGTCCACTCGATAATGTCTTCCAGCATCCAATTTGGAATGTTAGTTCGAATAAAGGATTTCTTTTCACTCCCGATAGAGGGAAAATATTTCCTCGTCTATTATTCCACATTGTATGAGAGGACACAAGAGCGTAACAACCATCACAAATCGAGATGTGCCCTATTGTAAAAGGACGAACAACTGATCGAGAACGACCACCTTAGTACCACTATTGTGACGACCTCTTCCGGCAAATTCTCTATCGCCAATGCATATGAATATTATTCAATATTTTATAAAAAAAAATATCATCCTAAAGGTCCTTCTCGCCCCATACACACTGTCATCTTTGAGTGATTGCATGCAAAAAAGGGATTTACAGAGGGGAGCAGCGGGTTAAGAGTCCTCTTTCGCGACGTTAAGTAAGATTTGTATGCGAGCAACCTGAGAATATAGAGCATATTGGACTTGGAATGAATTTATCTGGGGTGCTCCACAAGTCCATCCTAATGCGGCGCCTCGAGTGCTGAACTGCTGTTGAGATCGAACAGGATGAGATTAATGGCATTTTTTGTGCGCCATCGCCTGCGGCCATGCAAATATTCCTCTTACTTTACTCGATGTATTTCTTCAAGAAGGATTTTTATTTTTTTGTTATGCGGTCTGTCGATTCCTTTTTCCAAAAAAAAGAATTAAAAACCCACTCGGTGTGGTAAGGGACATTAAAGTGAAGTATTGGACTTGTGCAGGAGAACCGAATAGACACGGGAGTGCAGGCACAATTTATGCGTTTGATTTGGGAAATAAAGGACATTTGTTAAAAGTATTGTTCGTCAGTGAACAGTTGGGTAGGATACAGAAGTGTACCTGCATGGGTAGAAGCCTTTAAAGTGCTCTTACGAGAAGACTATAAATTTGTGATAACTTATAGCCGACGTAAAGTGACTCTGGATATTTGGGTTAAGTGTACTTTGTACTGAATTCTTGAATTTTCGCTGATACATAGTTTATACAGGATTATGTATATAAACGTTCCACCATTACTCGATTAAGTACAGAGATACAGGAAATTTAAGACGGAACCTTGAGACCTTTTATGAGCCATGTCTTCAAGTGGAAATTATTGTAACGCAACATAAAAAAAAGACGAGAATAAAAAGAGAAGGAACACAAGGCTTAAACAGAATCCTTTCGAGATGAACTTGAAAAATTAAAGTGGAGTCACACGTGTTTACAATTGAAGGGGAGGATTATAAATTTTTTTGGGCAAAGTACCTTGAGTGTGGATAGGGTATCAACCTTTGTGTACAGTTTTGGAAGTAGTAGATGAGAGCGGGGGGAAAGCGTGTACTCACAATAATGCACATATGCCATTCCAGGTGGCAGCGAAAAAATTGCCAAGAAGGAGTTAACGGTGGCGTCTACAAACGAAATTGAATGGACTAATGACTATAAAGCCATACAGATGACGCACTGCATACAAGAGAAAGGGCTCTATGACGGGTCGTACTGGCACAGCCCGCCATATATTTGTATCTCCTTTCCCATGTGTGCACGTGCACACCGCCCGCAAGTACCAAGAAGCTGGTGCGCAAAAGTTTCTGTTTTTTGTTCTCAATGCGTCATCTGTTTGGCTTTATAATCTTTGGATGGACAAAGTAAATGACCTAAATAAGCTGCTTCAACAAATTCGGACAACAAGTCATTTACGAATCTAATCGCTGAACCAAGTCCCTTGAACAGAGATGGTTGCGGATGAGACGAAAGGCCATCGGTAGCGCTCAATCCCGTAGCGGATATTGATGGCCACATGGTCCTAGGGAAATCTAACAAATTGGTATCTACAAACACAAATTTTGGCGCAACATGCTTGTAAGTATTCAGGGCCGAGCCTTTTAACAGCCATTCATGTGTGCGTGTGTCCTTCTTGCACGATGGTAGGACCTCCAATTTTATGCCGACTCCGAACGGCGAATTTGAGATAAACTTTTTCTTGAAAATTGATACTATTCGGATGATTTGTCAGGTCATCATGAGAAGAGGGCCAGTGAAAAATCATTTAGGTGTTGCTACGGCTGGGAATCGATCTCAGACCTTCTGCCCGGCAGTTCATCGCAATAACCATCGCGCCACTGAGTCCGAGTTGTTACGATTGTTACGAAGCAACCAAAAACCTCGGAAAGGACTGATTTTTTTTTGACAGCAGGGACAACGACGTTTGTATCTGCACCTGGAATATGAGAAAATTAAACAGGAGAGGTGCAAGCGAACAACTAGTGCTAGCCCTAAACTGCTACAAAGCAGACAATACTGCCATCCAGAAAATACGATGGGATGGGCAGGGCAAAAAGAGAATGAAAAACTGTGACATCTACTACGGACCGTGTTATAGTCAGAAGAAACAGCTACTATTCGGATGCGGATTTGTTATAAGCGCCAGACTTAGGCAAGAAGTCTTATGTGTCCAAGACATTAGCGAACGCATTGTAACAACCCGCATCAAGGCCAAATTTGCCAACATAAGCCTTATATACGCTCACGCCCCAACGGAGGAAAAAGATGATACAGCTAAGGATTGCTGCTACGAGCTCCTTGACAAAACCTATGAGCGACCGAAGTACGATGTTAAAATCGTGATATGAGATTTTAATGCAAAGGTAGGAAGAGAAGGAATCATTATCAGTATTGTAGGGAAACATAGCCTACACGACAACACGTCGGGTAACGGACTTAGACTAGTTGACTTCGCAGCGGATCGAAATGCCACTATAGCCAGCACACGGTTTCCTTACCTCGATATCCATAAGGGACATGGCGCGGCGGTCTCCAGATCAACGAACGGTCAACCGAATTGATCACATAGCGATAGACAAGAGGTACGCATCCAGTATTTTGGATGTCCGAATATTCGGAGTAGCCAACATCGACTCGGATCATTACCTTGTTGCAGCTAAGGTAAGAATGCGGATATCCACAACGCCACAACAATCCAGAAACACTGTGAAAAAATTTAATGCCGAAAGACTGCAATCCCAAACGAACGCCAAGACCTTCGAGCAACGCATGCCCCTTAACCTGTCGATTAACACCATACCACCAGCGTCGAATATCGAAGAACAATGGCAAAGATGCCAACAAGGCATAAGGTTTGTCGCGCCTACCAGCAAGAAGCCCCTGGTTTGATCAGGAATGCCGATAGATTCTTGCAAGCAAGGACGAGGTCTACAAGGCTAAGCTGCAGGTGAAGACGAGACCTGCCATTGAGCTTTATAGGCAGAGAAGAAGGGTAGAACACCGGCTTTTCAGAAAGAAAAAAACAGAGCAAGAAAAGCGTGGGATCGAGGTTATAGAGAGTTGCCACTCCAGGAACGATGTTCGCAAGTTTTACCAAAGTGTAAAACATCAAAACTGCCAACCGCCCGACCTGAGTGAAGTGAGGATAGCAATATCTAAACTCAAGCTTAATAAGGTCTGTCGGAAATGACGGCCTTCTCGCTGAGCTTTGGCGGAGAAGACTTGGTAAATAACATTCATCAACTCATAAGCCAAATCTGGTCGGAAGAAAGTATGCCTGAAAAGTGGAAGCTCAGCATCGTTTGCCCGAACCACAAAAAGGAGGGCCTCTTAACTGCGCCAACTACAGAGGCATAAGTCCCCTAAACATCGCCTACAAGATCCTATCTGCCGTTATATGTGAACGCCTGAAACCGATTACCAACAACCTTTTCGGCTCTTATCTGTGTCGTTTAAGGCCAGGAAAGTCCACAACCGATCAAATTTTCAAACTTCGGCAGATAATGGAAAAACCACAAGAATTCCAAATCGATATCCACCACCTATTCATCGATTTTTTTTCTTATAATTTACACGTACTCAAGGGGTTATGAACACCCTTTATATGTTACCATAGTACGAGCGTTAGAGAAGGGGAAGAAAGAGAGGATAGGAAAGATTTTGGATGTAGTGGAGACTTAAACTCCATGGGTGGTATCCGAACTAGCTAGATTTAAAAGCCGCATACGAAAGCATTTGTAAAGACGAACTATACAGAGCCATGTTTAGTTTTGGTATATCACCAAAACTCATCCGCTGCCCCACCATCTCGCTGCTCCATCAGGGTCAGAAACGACCCCAACGACATATTCGATACCAAAAAAGGATTTAGGCAGGTCGATGTGCTGTCATGTGATTTCTTAAATTTGATTCTTGAGAGGATTGTAGAAAAATCCCGAGCCAACACCAGAGGCACAATTTTCCAAAAATCGGTGCAACTCGTTACTAGCATACGCCGACGATATTGACATCATTGGTAGGACTCAACGTGATGTCATAGCCACATTTGCTAGTATAGAGAAGGAAGCGGCGAAAATGGGTTTAGTAGTAAATGAGGGCAGGACACAGTATATGCTGTCAACACGAAAGGACACAGAACATCGACGAAGGGGACAGAACGTCACTATTGTCAGATTTAACTTTGAAGTAGTACGTGACTTTCTCTACCTCGGCTCCATTGTTAACTCTGACAATAACATCTCGTCAGAAAGTAAACGAAGAATTACTCTGGCCAATCGCTGTTTCTTCGGGCTACGAAGGCAATTCAGTATTAAAGCCCTCACTCGAACTACTAAGGAGGTTCTATATAAGACCGTGATCATCCCAGTCCTGCTCTATGGCGCTAAAGCATGGATCATCTCAAAAGACGATGAAGAAATCCTTGGTCGATTCGAGAGGAAAATTCTTCGGCCCCGTGTGCAATGACGGGCTATGGAGACGAAGATTCAACCAAGAACTATACACGCTGCACTGCGACATGCCCTAGGGTCAAAAAACTCCGCATTGGACGTTTAAGATGGCTAGGGCATGTAAACCGAATGGACACCAATACTCCGGCTCGCAGAGTCTTCGATTCCCTGCCAGACATCGGACGCAATAGAGGAAGACCTCGACCACAAGTAGAAACCGACCTCAACCAACTTGGAGTGAGCAACTGGAGGCAGTTTGCTTAAGACCGCGCTAATTGGAGAGGCATGTTGATTGAAGCCCCATATTCATTCCGGACTGCAGCGCAACTTGAACTTTTATATTTATTAGTATCAAATGTACCCAAATTATAAAAAAAAGCTGATAAATCCCCTGACTGTACCCATTGTATTAGAATTTTATAATCAGAACACAACGCAAAGTGCACAAAACTAAGTACCGCTTGTCAGAATTCACTAAATCGTTTGGAAAGATTCTCATTATCCATTTGGTAACGCATTTGCATAATTACACCCTCGATCTTATAAAAATTCAAAACAATAAACTTGCAGCGCATTAATCTAAAAAGTAAATCAAAATAATAATTAATTTTCGCGAAAATCCCTGAAATAATAATCCGTTTCGTCTTGAATGTTTTTTTAATTACTGTAATTTATAATACCGTCCTTTGTTATGTCAAATTGTTGCTTCTGTTGGTTGCTGTTATAAGTCACTAACGAACAGTGGATGCGAACGTAGCAGCGTCCTCAAATAGCTTTGAGTTTTCCCTCGGTTTTCCACGAAATAAAGTCCTGTGTCGGGTTGAGCAAAAAAAAAAATAGAAGGAATACCAAGGTAGGTAGGTACTTTGAAAGTTTTCTTCCTATTCTGCTGAGCACAAATTACTTGTTTTGTCACAGTAGGTAAATTGCAGAATAGTTACAAGCTTACAAGGTGGATAAATAGAACGGACGAGTTCGAGCACGGTTCTCAAAGCATAAAAACGACGACGACAACGATGCGAAAGGTGCTTCATTAGAATGTGAAGATGGTGGAAGGTCCTCTATGGGTGTGGTGGGTATATGATAGTTGGATTTTTTTAAAAATATCTCTACAACATTTTAAGGATGCGCCGAATAGAGAAACTAATGAAACGACGATGAATTGTGAGTCTCATTTATTTTTTGGTTCGTTTTGTATCTAAGTATGTCTGTGAATTGGATTACGTGGGACAATGTCCTGGCTGGGGAGATTTTCAAACACAAATTTTTGGCGGAACAGGCTCGTTAGTACCAGGGTCGAGTACAAAACCATCATGAGTGCGTGTGTATTTCTTGCACGATGGCGGGACCTTCTGTTTTATGCGGACTCCGAACGCCGTATTTGCCATACGATTTTTCTTGACAATTGATACTACTCGGATGATTTGTCAGATCATCACGAAAGGAGGGTCAGGGGAAATAATTTAGCTGATGCTACGGCTGGGAATCCAACCCAGACCTTCTACACGGCAGTTCATCGCACTAAAAATAGCGCCACTGAGCCCGAGATTTTCAGTCTTATTGTTAAACACAAATCAAGGGTGAATTATCCTCAGTCATTGACTTTTTCTTTGCTTGACAGAAAAGTGTGGTGTCAAGTCATAAAATCCGCTATTCAAAATTCTTAAAGTTAATATTTTAAACAATAAAATTCAGCTTGTACATAGAACTTTAGGTTGGCAAAACTATTTTGATTGGCGGCCATTTTGTCAGTTGTCAAGTTATTTATTTTAAGTTTAGTGTATCGCGCACTTCGTCAATTTTACGGTCAACAATCGTCCATCAGAGCAACTAATTCGATTAAGTTTGGAACGTTTTCGCACCACGTTTACTCTAAATGATAACACGCATCCAGAGAGACATCGTACAGTGCTTACGGAAGAAGTCATTGCTGCTGTAGAGCGTAGCATATAGGAACACCCGAATCAGTCTATCCGCCATCGTGCACAGGAATTGGATATGCTTTCATCCACTTTATGGAAATTTTTGCGGAAAGATCTTGGTTTGCATGCTTACTAAATCCAACTCGTGCAAGAATTGAAACAGGATCACCTAGCAAGGCTTAGATTCAGTGAATGGACCCAAAATAAGATTTCCTACTAAATCTTACTAAATCCAACTCGTGCATGAATTGAAACAGGATCACCTAGCAAGGCTTAGATTCAGTGAATGGACCCAAAATAAGATTTCCTTTGATCCAAATATTCATAAGCGAATTTTGTTTAGCGATGAAGCGCACTTTTGGCTGAATGGATACGTCAATAAGCAAAACTGTCGTATTTGGAGTGATGATAATCCTGATAATGTTGAGACACCGTATAATCCACAAAAACTGACTGTTTAGGGTGCTTTATGGATTGGTGGAATAATTGGTCCGTACTTCTTCAAAAACGATCCTGGCCAGAAAGTTACAGTCAATGGTGACCGCTATAGAGCCATGATTACAGACTTTTTCACACCCAACGGAGGAAAAAGATGTTATAGCCAAGGATTGCTTTTACGAGCTCCTTGACAATATCTATAAGCGACTACCGAAGTTCGATGTTAAAATTGTGTTGGGAGATTTTAACGCAAAGGTAGGAAGAGAAGACATCTTAAGTAGGCTATTGTCGGCAAACATAGCCTACACGACAACACGTCTGGTAACGGACTTAGGCTAATTGCCTTCGCTACGAAGCGAAATGCCACTTTAGCTAGCACACGGTTTCCTCACCTCGATATCCATAAGGGGACATGGCGGTCTCCAGAGCAACGAAAGGTCAGCCAAATTGTTGATTTTGATAGACAGGAGGAACGCATCCAGTATTTTGGATGTCCAAATATTTCGAGGAGCTAACATCGACTCGGACCAATACCTTGTTGCAGCCAAAGTAAGAATGCAAATATCCAACACGCCACAACGATCCAGAAATACTGTGACAAAATTTGCTGTCGGAAGACTGCAACCTTAAGAGACCGCCAAGATCTTTGCGCAACGCGAATCTTTTAACCTCTCGATTAACACCATACTACCAGCATCGAATGTCGAAGAACAATGGCAACGATATGCCAACAAGCCGTTAGATCAGCAGCATAGGATGTGGTAGGTTTCTCGAGCCAACTAGCAAGAAACCCATGGTTTGATGAGGAATGCCGACAGATGGTCGCAGCAGAAAACGAGGCCTACAAGCCTAGCTGAAGGTGAAGACGAGGGATGTCATTGAGCTTAATAGGCAGAGAATAAGGGAAGAATGCCAGCTTTTCAGAAATAAGAAAAAAGAGCAAGAAAAGCGCGCGATCGAGGATATAGAGAGGTGCTACACCAGGAACGATGTTCGCAAGTTTTACCAAAGTGTTAAACCTCAAAACCAAGGATACAAGTATCGAACAGCATCCTGTCGAGATGAACAACGAAATATCGTTGTTGAGACACAGTCGGTACGGAGGATATGGAAGAACCACTTCTGCAGACTGTTAAACGGCGATGACGAACCATTCAATTTTGGCAACGACAGCGAAAACTACCAATTAACTGACCCGAGTGAGGATTGTGATGTCTAAACTCAAGCTAAATAAGGCTGCGGGAAATGACGGCCTTCCCACTGAGCTTTTTTAAAGCCAGCGGAGATGACTTGGTAAATAACATCCTCCAACTCATAAGACATTTTTGGTCGGAAGAAAGCATGTCTGAAGAATGGAACCTCAGAATCGTTTGCCCGATTCAAAAAAAGGAGATCCTCTGAACTGCTCCAACTACAGAAGCATAAGTCTCCTCAACATCGCCTACAAGATACTATCTGCAGTAATATGTGAACACCTGAAACCGTTTACCAACTTGATCGGCCCTTATTAGTGTGGTTTTTGGCCAGGAAAGTCCACAGGCAAGGAAAGATGATTTTCCTGAAACCTTGAAAAAAAAACGACGGAAACGACCTCACTAACACATTCGATATCGAAAAAGGATTTAGGCAAGGCGATGCCCTGCCTTGAGAGGATTGTGCAAAACTCCAGAGCCAACACTAGAGGCACTATCTTCCAAAAATTGATGCAACTACTAGCATACGCCCACAATCATTGGTACATCATTGACATCATTGGTAGGACTCAAGGTGATGTCATAGCCACGTTTGCTAGTATAGAGAAGGAAGCGGCAAAAAACGAAGAGTCTTCGATTCCCAGTCAGACGTCGGACGCAGCAGACGAAGAACTCGCCATAAGTGGCGCGCGCAAGTAGAAACCGACCTCAACCAACTCGGAGTGCGTAACTGGAGGTAGTTAGCTAAGGACCGGGTTAATTGGAGAGGCACGTTGGTTGAGGCCCAGGTTCATTTTGGACTGTAGCGCTACTTAAGTAAATAAGTAATATGCGCATATCGCTGGAAAGGAACAATAGATGGCAACCAACGGCAAAGCCAACATAATCTTTAGAAATTCCATTTCAAGATGTTTTATCGCAATACAAAATCATTTACCCATCCGAATACGTAGTTTTTCATAATGAAGTGCATCCCCCCTACACCTTGGTATATGGAAGCATTTTCTTCCTACTGTTCCTTTCCCTACACTGATAACTTTTTTTGTTGAAAATATTTTTTTAGTAATCTGTTCATTTCCCGGGATAAAAAGTATCCCAAATCCAGTAGTTTTTGTGTTAAATGCACATAAGTTAAAAGTTAATTTTGATTCACATACACAGTAGCAGAAGTTTAATTAACAACTTGGAAAATACTCATACTATATACAATTTGCATTCCTAGTACCCTGATGTCATTCGCCATTAATTATTCCAAGACTTACATTGTTTTTAATCAAAACTCATCCAAATGTTCGTTTTTTTTTATTTCCTTTCCCTAATCCCGAACTACTGCCTCAAGTTTTTCCTACCACTAATAAAGGTAAATTCCCTGTTCACATGTAGTCCCTTGTTTTGCTATTCACTTCCATTAAATAACAAAAAAAAAAAAAACAAAAATCTTTAACTGTTGCAAATTATTTAGCAACAATTCCAACAAACTTTTGAACACATCTAAAGAAACTTCTGTGCATATCGTATACACGGCAAATACCCAAAAAAAATACAAAGTACAGAGTACCGGTGATGAAAATAAACTTTAGGATTAGGATGTATCTATGTAAACCGAAAAAGATAGTTTTCGTTTGCTGCATTTGTAATCAAGATAAACATTTCGTTTGTCTGTATCTACCCTCATACTCCTTTTACAATAAAATATAAATGATTTCACACAGTACAACAAGCACATAAACAAAAAACTAGAAAAATGAAACATAGACGAGGAACTTTTGAAGACAAAAAAAAATCTTGAAAAAGTATCGCAATACAACAGTGGAGACAAATTAGTTGCGAATTTGTATGCGTTTTTGTGACATAAATGATTAATTGTGTTCCCATCGCGAATAATTTCTAGAGCTGACAAACTTTAATATAAATGAAAGTGAAGATACTTATCAAGTGTGCATCCTTTTGGGGTTTGCTTTTCAAATAAAACCACTCCCAATAAACTTTCAACATTATTGAAGACTAGCATGGAGACTGGCATTTTTTATATGCATCTACGAATTCCTTTTCTATCTCTTAGTCGTAAAACTTGAGCTATTTGTACGGAAAAGGATACAAATAAATATTTTTATTGAAATAATAATTTTATAGATTTAGAAAGGACAATAGTAAACTTTTTTGAGATCCTAGTTTGCATTTTTGTCCTTAACAGCGGTATACTAAGAGAAAAAATAGTCTTACCTTAAGTGGCGCTACACTCCGGAATGAACCTGGGCCTCAACATACATGCCTCTTCAATTAGCCCGGTCCTTAGGTAACTTCCTCCTGTTGCGCATTCCAATTTGCTTGGGGTCGGTTTCTACTTGTGCGCGCCACTTAAGGCGAGGTCTTCCTCTACTGCGTCCGACGTGTGGCTGGGAATCGAAGACTCTGCGGCCGGAGTGTTGGTGTCCATTCGTTCTACGTGTCCTAGCGTTCAATGTGGAGTTTTTTTTTGTAAAGCTCGTATAGTTCTTGGTTGAATCTTTGTCTCCATAGCTTGTCATCTCAAATGGGACCGAAGTTTTTTCAAAGAATTTTCCTCTCGAATCGACCAAGGATTTCTTCATCCATTTTTGATATCATCTATACTTCAGCGCCGAAGAGCAGGCCTGGGATGATCGGGGTCTTATATAGGATCACCTAAGTAATTGGAGTGAGGCTTTTACTACTAAATTGCCTTCTTAGCCAAAAGAAACAGCTGTTACTTACTTACTTATTTACTTTGGAGGTGCTACAGTCCAGAATGAAAACAACGAGATTTTGTTGTCAGAGTTAATAGCGGAGCCGAGATAAACAAGGTTCCGTACTACCTCAAGGTTATATCTGTCAATGGGGCATTCTGTCTAATTCGTTGATGTTGTGTGTCCTTACGTGTTGACAGCATATACTTTGTCTTGCCCTCATTTACTGCTAAACCCATTTTTGGCGCTTCCTTCTCTATACTAGCAAACGTGGCTACGACATCACCTTGAGTCCTACCAATGACGTCAATATCGTCGGCGTATGCTAGTAATTGCATCCATTTTTGGAAAACTGTGCCTCTGGTGCTGGCTCAGGAGTTTTGCGCAATCCTCTCAAGAATCAAAATGAAGAAGTCACATGACAGCGAATGTCTAAATCCTTTTTTGTGTCGGTGAGGTCTTTTACGATCCTGATGGAGCTACGAGAATTCTCCATCGTCATCCTACACACACGGACGATTTTGGGCGGTATCCCAAAACTAGACATGGCGCTGTACAATTCGTCTCTAAAAATGCTTATGCGGCTTTGAAATCGATGAATAGGTAGTGGGTATCGATTTGGACTGCTTGGGTCTTTTTCCAGGATCTGCTGTGAAAATTTGATCGGTTGCGGAATTTCTTGGCCTAAAACCGCACTGATAAGGGCCGATCGGTTGTTGGTAAACGGATTCAGGCGTTCACATATCTCGGCAGATTGGATTTTGTAGGCGATGTTGAGGAGACTTATGCTTCTGCAGTTGGCGCAGTTTAGAGGGGTTCCTTTTTTGTGGATCGGGCAAACGATGCTCAGGTTCCATTCTTCAGGCAAGATTTTGCTTTTGAGTTGGTGGATGTTTCTTATCAAGTCTTTACCGTCTTTATAAAGCTCGCCGGGAAGGTCGTCATTTCCGACAGCCTTATTAAGCTTGAGCTCAGGTATTGCTTTCTTCACTTCACTCAGGTCAGGTGGTTGGCAGTCGTTGCCAATATTGAATGGTTCGTTCTGCCTGATAGCGGAATATTGTTCGTCATCGCCATTTAATAGTCTGCAGAAGTGGTTTTTCCATATCCTCAGCATCGATTTTGTCTCAACTACGATATTTCCTTGTCCATCTCGATAGGATTCTGTTCGAGTCTTGTACACTTGGCTTTCACGTTCTACACTTTGGTAGAACTTGCGAACATCGTTCCTGGAGCGACACCTTTCTATATCCTCGTTCGCGAACTTTTCTTGCTCTTTTTTTCTTTTTTCTGAAAAGCCTGTGTTCTTTCCCTCTTTTCTACCTATAGAGCTCAATGGCAGCTATCTTCTTCATCTGTAGCTTAGCCTTGTAGGCCTCGTTCTTGGCTGCGAGCATATGACAGCATTCCTCATCAAACCAGGGGTTTCTTGTTGGTGGACGCGAGAAACCTAGCACACCAGTTGCGGCGACCTACCTTTGCCATTGGTGTTACCGTTGCCATGGTGTTAATCCGGAGGCTAAGGGATACGCGTCGTGCGAAGGTCTTGGCGGTCTCTTGCGGTTGCAGTCTGTCGAAATTCAATTTTTTCACAGTGTTTCTGGATTGTTGTGGCCTGTTGGTATCCGCATTCTTACCTTGGCTGCAACAATGTAGTGGTCCGAGTCGATGTTAGCTCCTTGGAATCTTTGGACATCCAAAATACTAGATGCGTGCCTCCTGTCTGTCGCAACGTGATCAATTTGGTTGACCGTTCGATGTGATGAAACCGTGTGCTGGCTATAGTGGCACTTCGTTCCGTAACGAAGTTAATTAGCCTTAGTCCGTTACCAGACGTATTGTCGTGTAGGCTATGTTTTCCGAAAAACTGCTAAGCTAAAGATGTCTTCTCTTTCTACCTTTGCGTTAAAATCTCCCAACACGATTTTAAAACATCGTACTTCGGAAGTCGCTCATAGGTTTTGTCAAGGAGCTCGTAGAAGCAATCCTTAGCCGTATCATCATTTTCTTCCGTTGAGGCTTGAGCGCATATATGGCTTATGTTGGCGAATTTGGCCTCGATGCGGATTGTTGTTGTCTTGGAATTATAAGACTTCTTGCCTAAGTCTGGCGCTTATGACAAATTCGCATCCGAATAGTCGCTTTTTCTGCTCACTGTAACATGGTCCGTAGTATATGTCACAGTTTTTCATCCTCTTTTTCTCGACCCGTCCCATTGTATTTCCTGGATGCCAGTATTATTTGCTTTGTAGCAGTTTAGGGGTTCTGCTAGTTGTTCGCTTGCACCTCTCCTGTTTAATGTTTCCACATTCCAGGCGCAGACACGAACGTCGTTTTCCTTTTTTCGTTTAGCAGCGTCGTCAACAATAAAATCAGTTCTTTCCGAGACTATTGGTTGCTTCGTAACTTGTGGATTTTTTCCATGATAGGGTAGGTAACCCAAAGCACAACCAACCCCCAACCTGGAGGGCCAGTTCCATTTTATAAGATACCCCTAGGACACGAAGCCATCAGTATCCACTACAACATTAAGCGCTGCCGTTGGCCTTTTGGTTCATCCGACACCATCTCTGCTCAAGGGGCCTGACTAACCCTTGAAATTCCTAGACAACCTGTCGACCGAATATGTCGAAGCAGCTTTTTAAGGTTCGCCTGGGACAGCAGGCCTGGTATTCATTCCATACCATTCTGACCTGGCTGTTTATTTAGTTTGCTGTTTTTCGTCGTTTAAGCAACTCTCGCGTTTATCATTTAGCAAGTCAAATCCGGTTGGATGAGACCAGTACCCGATGGTTACCACTAGTAGGTTAAAAACAAGCACTAGATGTGTAGGCAGAGTTATAAGCACTGGGCAGTGCCGAGTTAAGGCCAATCGGTGTCTACCTTCGTTCTTCAACACCCAACCATTTTTTTAAGTCACGAGACACTGAAAACAAGCTACAGATTCTGGAAGCTCTTTAGGAGAATATCGGACATGAGTATAACTAATTTCACAAAGTTCCTGCCAACTGCACCAAAATGAAACCAAATAGTTATCAGCAATCGCGGCGCCCACTTTACCGAAATTTAATTAAAGATAAACCAGTATAACATTGTTTGAGTAATTTCGAACACAGGGTGGTCCATCTATTTCCAACTTAGAAAATAAATAAAAATTTAGTTGAGAAAAATGTTAATTATGCTAATTACGCACTATCTTCCCTCTACTTCGGACCAGCCTTTCCCAAACAAATAAACATTTTGATGGGTACTTGCAGTATTTTGAATGAAATATCTCCATTCCATTCAACAAGCAACCAAGTAAATTTTGTCATAACGAATAAGCGCATTAAACCATTGACCACGATGAATGACATATTCTACGTAAATTGCTATTATTTTTGTTACCACTTACATTTTATGGACCGTGGTTAAAAATTTATTCACCTCGCATCCATCATTCCCCCCAACAAACATGCAAAGCGGTTTAAAATTTAAAACCAACATCATATACTTGATGGCTATACCTTGGAATATTCGCCTCTCTATGCCGATTAAATTATTCGATTAAAAATAAATCTACGTCCTCCGCGAAAGGACATCAAACAAAATAATCAAAAAAAAAAAAAACAATTTTTTATTTTTTTTCTGTTTTTTTATGCCGCACATACATTTTCTCGTGAACACTTAAAGCGAATTTAATATCCTTGCTGAGCACAAAAATGGTTTTATATGGCACTCCCGCATCCGTACCTATCGCGCACAAAGTGTATGTGCTTGCTGTAGTGCGAGGTTTTGAACGACCTTCAGATGATGAATTGCAAAAGACTGTCTAACCAGGGGGTACACACTGGGCTGCACATTCTCCGGAAATAAGGATAACTCTCCCAACTGGTAGGGGATTGGAGTTTATTCGTTTTTTTTTTTTTATTAAACTACCCCCCCGGCGACTGACTACATAACAAGACCAGAATGAGCCGGTACAAAGCTGATGAGTGTTAAAGTGGAAAAAAGGCTCAACCCCAAAACAAAACATTGCGAATGAAAGCACTTTATGAGTAAACGAGGTCGTAATGCCGCGCCGTGGTGTTAGTCTAAAATGTTTGCCCAGTGCAGGTATGGGAACTAGCATGCAATTAAGATCCACACTCCATCTGACTTACTGGACTCGTTTTAGGACACTGTTTTAGGGGATCTCACTAAATGGGAGCTTAGTTGTAGTGAAATGATGCGTCATTTGGTGTTTTTTTTTTATTAGTTTACCACGGATCGTAAAAACGTATAGGGTACGTCATAACATCCTCACCTCTATTAGCCAAGGACCAAGGTATTATCGGGTGGAAGCCAACGGGTCTTATTTTTGAAAATCCATTTCCGTCATCATCGCCTTAACCATCCTTACGACATGAAGAGGAACGATTTAGGAAGGGGTCATCTATAGGAACGCAGGCTCGCTATCTTTCGACAGTGGCGTGAGTAATTCCTTCACATTCCAGGGCTATGAATATTTTATATCGCCCATCAAGACCCCCAATTTGGAAGTGGATTTTCCTATGGCTGTGGGTGGAATATAAATCACTAATCAAAATCGGAAAACCAACGACACTTAAACAGAAAAGTATCTTCTTCGTTTGCCAATGACGGACGCCTTGAGACGCGCCAAACGTAATGGTGTCCGAAGTGACAGACGTCGCTTAGACATCCGGAGGCGATTCTATTGGTGGCACATTAAAATTAAATGCGGTCAATACCTACTATTGAAACAGGTCCTGGCAAGTTTGAGGTACATAATGATTTGAGTAAACGTGGCTGGATTGATGTAGGCAGGATGTGATTAATTGGATATTAATTGGATGGGAAGGAACATAGGGCGGCAGTTTCAGTTAGCACTAACACTCATTAATGGAATGCGCAAGCAACCAGATCAAAAGTAGGAATTTGAAATTCCTGGTAAGATGGCGAATAAATTAGACTTTGGCCTTGGTGAGAATTACAACTCAATTTATATTTGAATTTCAAATCTCGTCGAGGGGTACTAAGATAAACGTTTAGGGTGTGCATGACTTTGTTTTTTATATCTTGGTTCGTGAAAACTCTTAATTTTTAGCAAAGATTACAAAGTCATACAGATGGCGCATTGAGAACAAAAAAAAACAGAAACTTTTGCTCACCAGCTTCAAGGTACGGGTGGGCGGTGTGCACGTGCACACATGCGAAATGAGTTCCAAAAATATAACGGGCTGTGCCAGTATGATCCGCCATAGAACAATTTTTTTGCAGTGCGTCATATGTATGTCCTTCTAATCTTTGTTTTTAGTTACCCTACACGCCGAAAAAGGCACAAACATGATATGAGAAGCGTTCACATTGTTGTTGACACACATCACCTCATAAGGGAACGTCCAACCCCTCAAGCAGGGAACTTTACACGATTTCGACTTTTTTTTAATATTTAAGTGGTGCTACAGTCCAGAGTGAACCTGGGCCTCAAGCAACATGCCTCCCCAACTAGCCCGGTCCTTAGCCAACTGCCTCCAGTTGCACACTCTAAGTTGGTTGAGGTCGGTTTCTACTTGTGCGCACCACTTAAGGCGAGGTTTTCCACTAGTGCGTTCGAAATCTGGTTGGGAATCGAAGACTCTGCGAGCCGGAGTATTGGTGTCCCTTCGTTCTACATGTCCAAGCCATCTTAAACGTCCAATGCGAAGTTTTATTGACAACTGGCATGTCGCTTTACAGCTCCTATAGTTCTTGATTAAATCTTCGTCTCCATAGGCTGTCAACGCAAATGGGACCAACGATTTTCTAAGAATTTTCCTCTCGAAATGACCAAGGATTTCTTCATCAATTTCTGATACCGTCCATACTTTTTATCCATACGTCTTATATAGGATTTCCTTAGTAGTTCGAGTGAGGGCTTTACTACTAAATTTGCCGTACTAAATTGCCGAAGAAACAGTGGTGACTTACTTTCTTACTTACTTAAGAGGTGCTACAGTCCAGAGTGAATCTGGGCATCAACCAACGTGTCTCCCCAATTAGCTCGGTCCTTAGATAACTGCCCCCAGTGGGTCACTCTAAGCTGGTTCATGTCGGTTTCTACTTGTCGCCACTTAAGGCGAAGTCTTCCTCTACTGCGTCCGACATCTGGCTGGAAATCGAAGACTTTGCGAGTCGAAGTGTAGCTGTCCGTCCGTTCGACATGTCCTACACATCTTAAACGTCCAGTGCGGAGATTGACAATGGGGAGGTCACTGTACAGCTCTTACAGTTTTTGGTTGAATCTTGAGATCCGTAGCCTGTTAACATATACGGGAACGAATAACTTTCCTCTCGAATCGACCAACGATTTCTTCATCCACTTTTGATACGATCCTTGCTTTATCGCCGTAAAGCAGGACTGGGATGATCAGGCTTAACTTCTAAATCGCCTTCTTAGCCCGAAAAAACAGCGGTTGATAAGAGTAATTCTTCGTTATTTTTGACGAGATGTTGTTGTCAGAGTTAATAGCGGAGCCGAGGTAGACAAAGTACCGTACTACCTCAAAGTTATATCTATCAATGGTGACGTTCTGTCAAATTAGTCGATGTTGTGTGTCTTTTCATGTTGACAGCATATACTATGTCTTGTCCTTATTTACTGCTAAACCCATTTTTGTCGCTTCCTGCTCTATACTAGCAAACGTGGCTAAGACATCACGTTGAGTCCTACCGAAGATGTCAATATCGTCGGCGTATGCTAGTAGTTCCACCGAGTTTTGGAAAATTGTGCCTCTGGTGTTAGCTCGGGAGTTTTGCAATATCTACTCAAGAATCAAACTGAAGAAGTCACATGACAGCGCTTCGCCTTGCCTTAATCTTTTTTTGGTATCGTATGTGTCGATCTTTTCCGACCCTGATGGAGCAGCGATATTTCTCCATCGTCATCCTACACAAACGGACGAGTTTGGGTGGTATACCAAAACTAGACATGGCTCTGTATAATTCGTCTCTATAAATGCTGTCGTATGAGGCTTTGAAATCGATGAAAAGGTGGTCTGTATATATATGGACCCGATATGGACTTCTTGGTTTTTTTTTTTTTTCAGGATCTGTCGAAGTGTGAAAATTTGATGTGTTGTGGACTTTGCCGGCCTAAAACCACACTGATAAGGGCCGATTAGGTTGGTGGTAAATGGTTTTAGGCGTTCACACATTACGGCAGATAGGATCTTGTAGGCGATGTCGAGGAGACTTATGCCTCTGCAGTTGGCGCAGTTTAGAGGGTTTCCGCGTTTGTGGATCGGACAAAGCTCAGCGGGAAGGCCGTCATTTCCAGCATCCTTATTAAGCTTGAGTTAAGATATTGCTATCCGAAGTTCATTCAGGTCGGGTGGTTGGCAGTTCTCGCAGTCGTTGCCAATATTGAATGGTTCGTTCGGCCTGAAAGCGGGTTGTTGTTCGTCATCGCCGTTTTACAGTCCACAGAAGAGATTCTTTCATGCCCTCAGCATCGACTGTGTCTCAACTACGATATTTCCTTGTTCATCTCGACTGAATATATGAAGATATTTCTTCCAATGATGAACACCGAACTATTTGCTGGTTGAAAAGGAAGCCCTTGAATTCATTAAAATTTGGTTTCAAAAAATTGCGCTAATTGGCAAAAGCTCCGTAATGATAGTTTTTTTGCGAGAACAATTCGAAGAACTTGAATTTCCAGAATTTGATGAGGGATTTGTTTGCCTAGATTACTCCGCTAAGCTTTTTTCTTTGAAATTTGTGTGCAAAGTTATATTTTTGACACTACGAATGGAACCTTTATTTAAAAGCCGGTTCTGAACGGCTTATTTAAATTTTTTTCCTTGGGCTTGTGGAAATCTGTTTGAAAATAAAGCCTAGAATATCATTATTGCGAAAACAAATCGATGAACAGTAATATCCAGGATTAGACTGGTGAATTATTTGCCTAGATCAACTGTGATATCACCCGCAAATTTTTGTCCTTTGAAATGGTATGCAATGTTATATTTTTGACACAAAGAATGGTATCTTCATTTTAAGGCCGGTTTTGAACGGCTAATTTAAAAATATTTCATTCTGGATATATACTCTTGTCAGACTTTCGCAAGAGTTGGAACCGTGAATAACAAAAATAGTGGTGTTGCTTTCAGGATTTAAGCCAGTGACCCTGTGCATAATATAGTCCAACGTACTTTACATGCTTCCACAAACTTTTTTCTTCGAAGCTACAGAAATTCCTTAGTCAACACAGGCGGCTTATCCTGGGTATTCCAAAGCCAGAATTTTTCGCATAATTGGCAAAAATGCCGATTGAAAAGCTCGAGCGGGTAATCTAAAGCTGCAGTAAGCCTAACATTTCAAGGAAACAATCTTTAAACAGATAAAAATTAAGTTTGGAAAGAAATACCCTACGATTATTTTTTTTCAATTTTTGAAAAAGTAACTCTAAAGCCGTCGACACACATGCAGTTTTAACTTTACGGTTTGCCTGTTCAGTTTAATCGGACCTCCAAAGCGCATTCACACGCTCCGGTAACTATGTGAGGCCAATCAGTTTGTGTGTTTTTGTCGTTCAAATCATGGCATCTACTGATGACGCTCTTGCCATAGTGGGCTTATTATTAGCAATAAATAGTTCTATGTGCTATGTCTATGAATTCTTCGAGACACTGTTCAGCCGTATTAAACGAAAACCGTCTCCACACATGCAAATTTCACTTTAAACTGACGGCCTGAATGCCTGATGCTAAACACGCTCCGGTTTTTCTATTGACAGTCGGACTGAACAGGCAAAACGATTGAATTTTCCATTTTTCTTCGACTGGCGGCCTGAACAGGCAAACCGGACAATAAAAACTGCTTGCGTATAGCCGGCTTAAGATTTTAAATTTTTCGCGAGAAATTTACATCCCTCGATGCGAGCTGATTGGTATTCGATATACAAATACTCACAACTCAACTCTGAAGAGGAATGCATTTAAATTTTTTTTTTCAATTTAAGTTGTAGAGCTCCATTGAAACGGCTCATAAAAAAGCGACCCTTAAGGGCACATAAGTCAGTTAACTTGTATACCAACCCAATTGGTACTTGATAACCGAAATGTCAGAATGACATGCATGGCAACATTTCACTCAGCGTAACCCCTTCAAAATGCATTCCGCATCATAGCATGTCCTCATACGAAATGAATCGCTGAGATAGAAAGTACAAATAACATCACCACCAACAACCGTTTTAGTATCCAAACCACACATGACAGCATTCAACTTACAATTGTGTTAAAAATATTTCACATTCCAGAATTTTATTTTGCATTTTTTTTTTTTTGTATATATAACTTTTGCGCCCACATTCCATTCCAATCCCATTTCCATATACCACATGCAAGAATCCTTGCAATTTCACAAGGGTTTGGAAATCCAGTTTTTTTTTTTTTATTCAATTGGCAACCATCCCCAGTCCATTTCATTGTTCATTTGCTGGTTTCGGGATGTTGTTTAAGAGAACGCGTACATTGGTTTCATTTTCGTGTGTCAGAAATGTTGGGAAAAAAAAAGTCCTTTATGGTATTCTAACGGAAGGATGAATCTGCGTGTGCATTTTATTGCAGTCAGCTATTCCTGAACAAGGAACAACAAAATAATTGAAACTTCAACGAAAAAAACCGAGTTGAAACAATGGTCCTGGATAAGGACAACGACCACGTTCCATTGCAACAATGGACGAATAATTTCCCAACGAGAAGGATAAATACAACTCAACACTAATTTTATGAATTTACTAACAACTTTTTCGGTTTTTAGATTGAACCCTGTGGGGAAGGGAAAATTGCTTTTTTGTGCATTTATTTGAGAGTTCGAAAAATTTGTTTGAACATTGTTAACCCAATTCGGGGTGGATGCAGAACGATGGTGCGGTATCTGGAATGCGGATTGTTTGTAGCTAAATATGTTTTAATGTGATTCCAAGTGCGGTCCTTTAACCTCGGTGAAGTGGTGGTGTTAGCGCGGTTATAGTCTTGTCGAAACAGGATGGGCTATAAAATAAAACATGCAGAACTGTAAGCCAGAAGCACTGTATGTTGTGTTTTTTTTTTTAATGTTGGTTGAGGAGTGCATTGAAATTTAATTTGTTGATTTTGCTTTTAGGAATTATATTGGAAAAGCTGTAGATTATGAAGGATAAACGCGTTGAGAAATATTTGTTTGCACGGACGTGACATAGGTGTAATGGGGTAGCGAACGAATTTAATTTATTTGGGGGTTATCATCTGATGACGTTTTTAGTTGTGACCAAGACCTCAGTGGCACAAGTGGTAGGCAATTGGCTTCCTACTGTTTCAATATTCATACAGAAAACTGTACGCTCAATTAGCGGCACTATTAGAAGAATTCTGATGAGGACACTTGATCATGTCCGAAATAGCTATAACCCTAAGCAAATGGTGTTGTTTGTACACAAGTTGTTGTTGTGATTTCGATCATTCAGTTTTTAGTTTTTATTTTCTACAACTTGGCATAGCTTGTGTTACTTACTTACTTACGATTATTTCCCTTTGCATTGTCAAGGGTGTCTTGGAATACATCGTCTAGCTAACACAATCATTCTTGGACCGTTTCTTCCTACAGTTTTATGCCAAATCCGAAGAGATTTATATTGTCAGATCATCGCGGAATGAGGTGCAATGAAAAACTTTTTAATGTTGCAATGGCTCGCCCTATGGTATTATCCGTCAATCACATTTTGTATGAAATGGGTTAGGGGTAGTTACCTATGGAACAGTCAAAATATTGCAATGAAATACACTTCTCTTACCCTTAAGATTTCATTTGGTCAGAAAGTACTAAGAACGTTACGTAGACACCATTGAAAAAGTATTTAACATTCCTTCTGATAGTGGCAGTCGTTTTCCAGATGATGTACCAAATGACAGGATGCATTCCACATTCGAGTGGTCATTGCTTGGTTTCTATGCTATAGCCACCTACTGGCATCAAATTAGAGTCCACTACAAAAGTTACCAATGCTACGTTCGGATGACAATGTCCTCCTTGGATTCATCTTCGGTCGAAGCTATAATGAGTGATATGAGAATATTTTACTCTCTCCAGGTAATACATGCGGGAGCTTTTATCGAAGCAAGAGGGACAATGATAACCACCAGTTAAAACTATCATAGTTGATAGAATGAAGCCTTGTCAGATTCTACTTCTGGTAATAAATAATTCTGAAAGGTTGTCTGCTTAACTGATAATACCCTGCCTTGATGAAAGCTATAAGGCTACACCTTCATTAACGCAGAGCAAGATAAATAGTTTATTTATTGCCAATGTCGTCTCAAAACGCCAAAACCTTCGCGCAACGCGTATCCCTTAATCTCTCTATTAACACCATACCACCAGCATCGAATGTCGAAGAACAATGGCAACGATGCCAACAGGCCATTAGATAAGAAGCTTGGTTCTTGGTTTCTCGCGTTCACCAGCAAGAAACCCCTGGTTTGATGCAGAATGCCGACATAGGCTCGCGGCCAAGAACGAGACCTACAAGGATAAGCTGCAGGTGAAGGCGAGAGCTGCCATTGAGCTCTATAGTCAGAAAAGTAGGGAAGAACGCAGGCTTGTCAGAAAGAAGGAACTGCCAACCACCCGAA
Organism: Rhingia rostrata; assembly: GCA_949824845.1. Classification (NCBI taxonomy): domain Eukaryota; kingdom Metazoa; phylum Arthropoda; class Insecta; order Diptera; family Syrphidae; genus Rhingia; species Rhingia rostrata. The sequence goes on along the minus strand of OX463756.1, from coordinate 121,187,837 downwards.
CCGAGTAAAGTGAAGACAGCAACTTCAAAAGGCTGCCGGAAATGACGGCTTTCCCTCTGAGCTTAATAAGGCCGGCGAGATGACTTAGTAAGTAAAATCAAGCAACTCATGCCTGAAGAATGAACCCTCAGCATCGTTTGCACGATCCGCTAAATTGGGGTCGCTCTGAACTGCACCTAGTCTCCTAAGCATCGCTTACAAGATCCTATCTGCCGTAGTAAGTGAACACCTTAAACGAACAACCGGATCGCATGGTTTTAGGCCAGCAAAGCCTACAAATGATCATACCTTCATACTTCGGCCGATCATGGAAAACAACCCAAGAAGTCCAAACCGATACCCACCACCTATTCATCGATTTCAAAGCCGCATACGACAGCATTTATGGGGACGAACTAAACAGAGACATGTCTAGTTTTGGTATACCGCCCAAACTCGTCCGTTTGAGTAGGATGACGATGGATATTGATACCACAGTGTTCACATTGCTATCCCAGCATCAAACAGCAGCATAGCCGTCGCATACGATTGACGAAATTTCCGCTTCGAACTTAGCGTCCGTGTCTGAAACGGCTACCAGTTTTTTTAGCTGTGATGCGTACTCCATGTTGTTCTATTCTCTATGGTATTACCCACTAGGCCATAGAACCCACTGGTTCATTGCCGATCAATATTCTACGAATTGGTTTGGTGATGATGTGCGCAAGTTGTTATCATAACTTCCACACGAGTGTTGAGAGCAAAACCCATGCCGTGCACGAGTGTGTTTAGTAGCTTTGAACCGTCTTTGTCAGGATAGTTTATTTTTTGATCTCTTGTCAGTGATACATTGTGCGCCATCTTTCATGTCAGTACGTAAACATTGAATGACTTTGACGTTTATCAACCGATTAACTTGAGATGACCATGGATTTGGAACGTCAATTCAGTACATGAATCGCTTTACACAGAAACAGATCGCTGAATAAGTGTCATTGAAAATTTTCGTTCAGTTGTGTTAACTCAGCGTCCATATCGTCAATTATATTGTGGCCAACTAGCATCATCAACATTATTCGTCGAATTTTGTTGAGCAGTGGACAGGGGACAGGGGACAGGGGACAGGGGACAGGGGACAGGGGACAGGGGACAGGGGACAGGGGACAGGGGACAGGGGACAGGGGACAGGGGACAGGGGACAGGGGACAGGGGACAGGGGACAGGGGACAGGGGACAGGGGACAGGGGACAGGGGACAGGGGACAGGGGACAGGGGACAGGGGACAGGGGACAGGGGACAGGGGACAGGGGACAGGGGACAGGGGACAGGGGACAGGGGACAGGGGACAGGGGACAGGGGACAGGGGACAGGGGACAGGGGACAGGGGACAGGGGACAGGGGACAGGGGACAGGGGACAGGGGACAGGGGACAGGGGACAGGGGACAGGGGACAGGGGACAGGGGACAGGGGACAGGGGACAGGGGACAGGGGACAGGGAACAGTGGATCGACGTTCCGTTAAACGATGCCAACGACGTTTCAATGAACTGGTTTACGTCAGACTTCATCAGATGAAATCATCCTTATACCGCCCAAAATACTCGAATAAGTAATGGCAAACGTAGCAAAGGGTTCATCTAGTTCCCCGGTCCTAATGAACCTTTTAAGCTTATAACGTTTTTTTTGTTTTTGGGTATTTCAATGAATTTCGGGTAGTATTGCAAGCGTAACACTACCCTTACACCATCCTGTGATTTGAGCTATGATCACCTGCTTGCTCCTTTGTAGTCTTTCGTTATAATTGTCTCGGTGCAATATGTTAGCTTTCCTTCGTTTGCCTTCTTGATTCTTCCTGCTGTTACCACAAGCATATTACAAGTTCTTCGGTCTTTGCTCGCCGCATTTCCCCACCAAGTTTTTTTTTCGGTGAAGGACGTTTTGTAAGTTCTCTGTGATTTTCCGACACCTTTTTCAAAGCATGCCTATGTCCATATATTCAGTTCAGTTCTTACTTTTACTATCCCTTTTGAAAAGAAGTCCTCTTAGCTTCCATTTGATGATGATCATGTACCACTTAAAATCCTGAGATGTCTGAGATGTCATGGAAACCACTTTAAAAACAACGGCATATGCCAGCTATATTTTTTGATATAACTTTGATTTCTGGTAAATTGACACCTAACTGTAGGATCTGTGCTCAAACATGATGCTTTCTATGACTTAATGGTTGGTATTGTCGAAATCGACAAAACGTCCATTATTGACGTTCCGCTCAACGAGACCTTGAATCCAGATCACTTATGGGTGACACCATGATCACCACCTCATCCTTCGCATTCAAGCCTTCAACATATCTTCGTTGTGCATCTTTGGAGAAATAACATGTTAGGTGTATTTCATTTTGACGTGATGTCCTCCAGGAGGGATTCGTGTTGATATTCGAAGGTGTTATGCTAGAAAAACAGTGTTGATCTGATCTAACCACAAACCTTCGAGCACTCAATACACGTGAAGGTAACAGCTTACGAATGCCTTCTAGTTATTGCAAGAATCTGTTTTCTTAAGGTCTTAAGGACCATCGATTTGTGCATGTTTACATTCAAAAAATCAACCTTTATCAGCAGCAGCAAATGTCGAGTCATATTAAATTTTAATAATGACTCTGCAACAACCACCTCGTCTCCAGAAAGTCTCTCGAGCGACAAAAAAAAAGGGATTCCTGTCTGAAGATTCTCTACCAGTACTCCATCCACAGTCTTCCACTGATATACCCAACTTCCGACGGACCTCATCACTGATTTTAATAAATGACTCTGATGTCACGGGCCGGGTTAATAAGAGTCTTAATCATATTCACTAGCAATAAATAACAAACAGCGCACAATAAAACACTTGACTCAAGGCTACAATAACGAAACCATAAATCAATTAGGCTATCGTTGGAATCCTTTTTTCGTCCTACCACGGTCTTCGCCTCCACACCGTTCCATATTGTTCACACTTATTTTCCACATCTTCAATTTGTTCGTTATCACACCAAGGATAATCCGATCAAAAGGAATACCATTCCTCTTCGTCCAGCAGGACTAAACAACCAAATGTGGGGGGAAAAAAAAACGAACTTATCCAGATGAGGAGAAAAAATGTAAATATTTCTCTCGGCTTAGATGACGACATGTAATTTACAACATCAGCTTATTATCGTCGTTGTTCGTCGGTGGCTAGGGCACACATCCACGACCACAAATACAATTCGCTTCTCTCTAGATGCCATCTCTCAGAAAGCCCATCAACTCACAGACAAGCGAATTATATCAAATAAATTGTTTTGCTCTTTTGCTTGTATTGTGTGTTAGCTGTACAACCTTGTATATCCTTTTGGCATAAAGAAGGCGACGCGGATGAATTGTGAGGAAATCACAATTTCCTTTGCTTCCACACTCACTCCGATGGCATTTCTAGGACGGAATCAAGCGAAAACCACACGTAAGGCCATGCGAGTAAACCATTTTCATTTCATATCCGGAACGACGATGAGGCACATTTAATAATGGCAAGGACTATACGCTCATGGGACGGTTGGTTCACAGTGGGGTTATATCCTTTAGATGGTACAAATCTCTGACTTTATGCGTCTAAAGAAATAATGGGACTAATTTTGGTTTCCGTTCCCGCATATGTCAAAGAATTCGCTTATGTTGGCATCCTTGATGCTATGTCCTTTTAAGCAAATGCAATCGAATTAACTGGACTAGCATCAGTCGTTCATTTGCATAATATGGGCCATCGTGTAATGTACTCTAATATAGATCGGATGACAGCAATTGAGGCAGATTGCTAAGGAGTCTATAAATTGAGCTTGTCAGAGACTGAAGGACGTTGTTATAATAAGGACAAGAAAGAACACTTTTTTGTTATGACATATTATGACGACTATGAATTGTTTGATTCTTATTAACGTTGAAGTTATGGCTGATAATATGTAGCGTGACCATGGGTTAACATCAATTTTTTTAAATTACCAATACATAATGAATTTATTCGAAAATTTAACGCCCATCTCATTGACATGGCGCGCATTCTCTGTTGAGTCTCTTCATAACATATGCAGCGCCGTTCTTTTACGAGCGGACAGTGACAGAAATTTGACATTTGGCCCTGTATAACCTAATGTAAGATTTCGCACGAGTCTTTTACAAATCTGAGTTCGCATGGTTATAAAATGTTTGAAGAGCAAAGTTAATCGAAATCAAAACTTTAAAACAGAATTTTCTGTATCTAATAAAAAAAAAAGAATTTTTAAAACCAGCTCGTCTTAACGACTTTTATTTAAATTTAATCTACTAATTCCGTCAGTGAAACATTTTCTAACCTAGTGCGCCTAACTCGCACAGCGAAAAGGTGCCTACCATTGCAAATCCTCACGTCCAAACCGAAGTGCTTTATCACCCAAAATCAAGCAAAAAAACTTGAGGTCCGAAAAGGTGTACCAAGTGGCCAAAGTGATCTTCACCTTTAGCCCCCCCTCCCCCCAAGTGCAGAAAGGGATTGCCGCAGAATCCCATCGCAACAAGCTTAAGCCCAATCTGGCAAGTATGTGAGTGATTTTCAACATCATCCCCCACGAAAGTGATCACCTGAAGAATACCATTGCTTCGTGCAGCTTGCGCAGCAGGCTAAAAATCCTGCGACCCATCTGCTTCACTTGCCACTTGTCGATTGGAAGTAAAGGGTGATCCATTTCGAGGTTCCCTACTTTTTTAAAGAAAAAAACACAGAAAATTCAAATTTAATGGAGAATGTTTATTATCATTTGAAAGAACATGAAGATTATGTCTATCAAATGTTGGCCGTTGCTACGTCGCAGATGGTCCATCCGTTGAGTCCGATTTTCGATCACTCGTTCGAGCATTTCGACTGGTAACTGGCGAATGACACGCGTGATGTTTTCCTCCAAGGCCTGAATCGAAGCGGGTTTATCGGCATAAGCTTTTGACTTTACATATCCCCACAGGAAAAAGTCTAACGGTGTGATATCACACGATCTTGGTGGCCAATCGACCGGCCCAAAACGTGAAATTAAGCGCTCACCGAAATGTTCTCTCAATAAGTCCATAAGTTGAGCTAAGTGCACGAAACACATTCCTCACAGAACGTGAATTTTCATAATAGAGTTGAACAATTTGTACACGTTGTTCACGCGTAAGTCTTTCCATTATGAAATGCCAAACAATACTAAACAAAAATAACATGACAGCATGACACGACTCACACGTGATCTGTCTAGGCTATTGAAAAAAGTATCTCTACTTGGATCACCCATTATATCATTTCGCGTTTCTAATCACTGTTGAGTTTTATAGATGTGGCAACTAATGAAGCTTTATCCTGGCTGAAGTATAAAAAGTATCCATGAAAATATCTGTATCTTTAGTGACAACCAAGTGGCAATCAAATTTTGTTGATATTTTAAGGGTTGATGAGGGTTCTGACAGTTGAAAGCGACATTATTGTTGTCAAATATGCTGCCAATTGTTCAGTCTTTTTTGTTAAATCATCATGGATGGACATAGTGTTTGGCAACACGTGCAAATGACACAAAATTGTTTTACCAAAATGGGTCTTCTGTTCGGGCAACGTGACGCGTGCTTCGCGGTGGCCATAATTGTCCTGCCAAGGGGACGAAATGCAACGCAAGATCTGCTGTAAAAAACTCCGCTGTCCATGGGAGTGTTCAGTGGAATCCGGGGCAGTTGATTTCGTGTCGTTCACAAGAACTCACCCTTTCGCAGACCAGAACTTGGGGAATCTTGCGACATGACTTGAGCGACAAAAGACAATGAAGATTTTTGGCTGAGAGGACTCTGGAGCAGTTGGAAACTGACCTTAATGGATAAATGCGTACGCCAACAAACGAAATTGTCTGATCTGAGACCATACCGATCCACATGAGATCCAAGTTGATATTACTGTCTTCTTCGAAAAATCTTCGGTCCCGTTTGCGTTGACGGGCTATGGAAACGAAGATTTAGCCAACAATTATACGAGCTGTACAGCGACATACCCCTGGTCAAAAAATTCCCCATTGGGCGTTTAAGATGGCTAGGACATGTAGAGCGAATAGACAACAATAATCCGGCTTGCAGGTTCTTCGATTCCCTGACAGACGTCGGACGCAGTAGAGGAAGACCTCGCCTTAAATGGCACGCACAAGTAGAAGCCAACCTCAACCAACTTGGAGTGAGCAATTGGAGACAGGTAGCTAAGGAGCGGGGTAGTTGGAGAGGCCGCCTTAGTAAGTAGAAAGCTCTCATTTTCGTAATTAAGTAGATTTGTCAAATTAATTGGGTAACTCGGCGTGAGCTCAGAATAATTGATAATTGACGGGGAAACGGGGATGTCAACAAATTACAAAGCTGGTTCAAGTAGATATTTACTTGTTCCTAGGCTTACATTCGTTAAAAAAACATTCGTGTACACAAACCTATAAGGCTACATGTCTCATAAAAACGATACGCGACTTAATCATTCAATTTACCAGCGTCATTGGACTCATTCCAACCCCAATCAGTAACAAATTTAATTTCAAATATAAATCAACTTTATTGTCAATTTTCCCGCTCTATCATTAATTCACAAGGAATCACGAGTGTGTTACGAGTCCTCGGCTTTATTTAATGAAATTTCATCTAAGCCCGACAATAAATATTTTTATTTTCATTTATTTATTACATCATGTAGGTAGTAGTAGGTAATACAGCCATACGTGTGTTGGCCATTAAATTTCGAATCACCCATTACTACCAACCAACTGATATGACTCCAGACTCCTTATAAACAATTTCGATAGAAATCGAACAAAAAATTGCTCCCCTCCTTTAATTGGTCTCGTTGAGAAGCGGTTCTAAGTACCCACTTCTGCAGTAATAAATTCTAAAGCTTAGAATGTGTTTATGTGCTTCATCTCATATTTTCTAATGGTTTATTATTTCCTATAATCATATAAAATGTACTAACAGTATACGCAGCAACGGCAATCCTATTAACGCATTTAATTTACCTTCATAACGTACCGACTCGATACAAAAGGACGAACAGCAGAGCTTTTTGTTTATATCCTGCAAGCCTCGATAAACAATTAAGTAGTTAAGTAGAGGCTTTAACTTTTGATTTCCAACTCGTTGATCAGCAGCAAGAGCTGATTTAAGACGACACACAGTGGCTTCGCGAATTAGTGAACCAAGGAATGTAGCAGCAATGAAAAATGTAACACAAAAAGCTTAAAGCAATGTTGACGGCGAAAAATTTTCAAAAAGTTTAGAAAAACGTCTGATATTTTATTTTTAAAGAAAAGCTATCGGTAATTTATGGTGTTTCTGATGCTGACTATTAAAACACATATGAGAAGGCTGCAATCCGCTGTGCGGATTGCTTAACACCCTTTCCCTTCCCATCCTTAAAATTAATATCCCCGAAATGTGGGCTTTTTGGCGATGAAATATAGAAAATTAAATTTTGTCCCAACATATTGTTCAGAGAGTTTATCAAAATCGTGTATGGTTCGACAAAACACCACGCTTTTCTCCTGCGTATGGTATGGCATAGAATATACAAATGGTTTTTGTAGAAAAACGCCTTCAAAAAGTAGGCGTGGGTTAAAATGGTATATAGACGAAATGTTGGTATTAACATGACGGGCTCAGTGGCGCGATGGTTAGTACAATGAATTGCCGCGCAGAAGGTCTGTGTGCGATTCCCAGCCGCAGCAACACCTAAATGATTTTTACTGGCCCTCCTATCGTGATGATCAATGCCTTTTAAGTGTGCTACAAGGGCCATCAACGAAATTAAATTAATTCATTTAAATCATTTCTGAAAGCTGAATTTTAATATGATTGCAGTCGTTCGAAATGGTGATAAATAATTGAAGAAATCTAAAGCAAATGTCCCGCTTTCTCCCTTTTCATAAACGATATCAATGATCTGATAAATCATCCGAGTATTATTTCAAATTCGCTCTTCGGAATCGGCATAAATCAGGAGGTCCCGCCATTGCGCAAGAAGTACACACGCGCACATGATGGTTAGGAAAAAGCTCGGCCCTGGGTATTAACGCCCCAAAAATTTGTACTTTTTTGACGAAATGTTGGTATTAACATAACCAATGATTTTGCATCAAAAGTTTTTTTCGAATATTTTAAAACTTGACCGAAAAACGTTTCTTACTAAAAACGACTAAAAAAAGTAGGATCTTAAAATATGGAAATATAGACATTGGAATTGTCAAAATATCTTGTTCACAAACTTTCTCAAAATTCCTTACCATTTTGCCAAAACAGAACGTTTTTATTAAATGTGGGCGTGGCAGCGGGCGGATTTCAAAAATGCTTACACTTGTTCTGCTTCAGTGGACAGAGTCTATATACCAAAGTTCAATACTCTAGCTCAAAATTTACTGCCCCAATTTTGTGTAACCACACAGACGGACGGACAGACAGACATGGCTAGATCGACTCAGCAAGTGAGCCGAGGTATGTATGTGGGTATATGAAGGGTGGTTAAATTTTAAGGCCCGATGTTGATTTTGAATGTAACACAATTTTAGGAAATTATTGTCATTTTCTTTCGTTTTGATAAGAATTGGGTTGGTTCAACTAAGTATGGAAAAAATATAGGCCAAACGGCCGCGCAACATCGGCGGCACACCTCCATCCGATGGTTCAAATTTTTATTAATGTGCCGAATAATCTCATCCTTTAGCTCTTGAATTGTTGCTGGCTTATCGACGTACACCATTTCTTTCAAATAACCCCAAAGAAAGAAGTCCAACGGTGTCAAATCATCAGGCCAATTGACATCGCCACCACGTGATATAACACGGCCATTTAATGTGTAACACAAAAGAGCCTATGCTTCGTTAGCTGTGTGGAAAGTGGTACCGTCCTGTTGAAACCACATATCGTCCACATCCATATCTTCCTATTCGGGCCATAAAAACTTCGTTATCATCTCACAATAGCCAAGACTTTTCACAGTAACTGCCTGACCGGCCTTATTTTGGAAAAAATACGGCCCGATGATGCCGCCAGCCGAAAAATCTCATCAAACAGTCACCCTTTGTGGGTGGATTGGTTTTTCGACAATCACTCTCGGATTATCATTCGCCCAAAAGCTGCAATTCTGCTTATTGATGAATAATGTGCTTCATCAGTGAAGCTAAACGCGGCGGGTTCAAGCCCCAGCTTCGGCAGCATTCTTTTTCTACAAAAAATGCCAGCTTATCTGAGGCCACATGTGCAATAATATGAGACAATATAAGTTTATGTCTCCTCCTCTGTGCAACGTAGGCTTATGTTTTATGGCTTTCCTTCTATGTGTCTATCTGTCTCTCTCTGTTGTGTTAATGTCTTGTCTGTCCCAGCCGATGGCCTCAGTCGCCAATGCTGTTCTGTGTCTGTATTTCGTTGCATTCATGTCAATGTCAATGTCAATGTCTTCGAAAATTGATCATCCACTGTTGCCATTTCTTGCCACCATTCTGACCCTTGACGACGCTTGAAATGGTCAAGAGGCTTTAGTTCTTGAGTCAAGTGCACCTTGTAAGCGTGTAAATGCAAGTCTTCATGCATAATGTTCATCAACGACGATCGTCACAGGTGCAATTGTTGGGCACGACGACGAGTTGAGGTAGACGGCTCTCCAGCCACACTATCGCGAACAACAGCAATATTTTCTGCAGTACGAGCTGTACGAGTATGTCCTGGTGTTTTCACATCTCATACAGACCCGGTTTACTCAAATTTTTGTACGATTTTTGTCCGATTGTACGCGAATTTGGACGATTAAATTGACCGAAAAAATCACGAAGTGCACGATATGCATTTTGATTTGAACGCTTATTTTCATAATAAGCCTGAATAACTTTAACGCGTTGCTTGATTGTGTATCTTTCCATGGTTTAAATTCAGTTAGTCTGAAACTGAGAAATGTCAACTGAAATGCAGAAAAAAACTTGACGTTTATGTGTGGTTCACATTCAATATCGGCCCTTAATCCCACCCGTTATTTGACGTAAATCTAGCGAAATTATTTCTTTATGTTACAAACTTAATGTCAAAACTATTACACCCCTATGGGGTAGGATACACAAATAATTAAATCTATTTATCGTAGGCTGCGTTCGATAATGTCAACAGATGAGATGATGCCTTTTAAGCGTGCTATAAGGGCTATCAAGGAAATTAATTTAATTCATCTAAATTATTTCCGAAAGCTGCATTTAAATATGGCTGCAGTCGTTCGAAATGGCGGTAAATAATTAAAAAAATCTAAAGCAGATGTCCCACAAGGCTACATTTTGAGTCCAATGCTTTTCTTCATTTTTATAAACGATATCGAAACCATGTCTGCTATCTCTTGTGTTTATTTTCTAAAAAAGATGTTACTGTATGCTGATGACCTTGTCAAATTAAAACACATTTGTGGCACTTGGGGTCTGAGGATAAATATAACTAAGTCTAGTGAGCAGACCCTCACCACGATATCGATAAGGAGACACGTCGGTCTCCAAACCAGCGAACGGCAAAAGAGTACGAAAAGCGCGAATTAAAACACTTGTTTCTTACCTTTAAAATTAAACAATATTTATTTGGAACTATGTCCTTTATTATTGAAATACTTTTTACTAATTCTAAAAGGAGCTTAAGGCTACTATGTAGTTACAATAAGACTATTCATAAATTCATCATACAGTCGTATTTATATACTTTTCTTATCTATCTACAAGGAGACCCAAGCGTACAATCGTCTTGCTTGATAATGAAGAAGAGATAATATTCCAACATTGTATACAAACGATATTATCTCTTTTACATATGTTATCATTGTAGCGTTGTGTGCAAGACTGTACTAGAGACTAAAGATATCATTGAATACAAATAATGTTATCTTTTTTCTCAATATGTCTTGCTATGGATACTTAACTCCCCCCCTTGTTAAACGAAATCGTCCCGATTTTTCGACGCTATTTTTAACATTTCTCTTTCATAAGTTTTGTTATATGCGTCAATCTTTTTTTGTTTTTGACGATCTGTTATACATTGTATAGTTTTTATCATTACGTACGTAAATGCTAGAATAACAATCAGTGTTACAATTGTGTATATAGTTGATAATATCGGTTTTTCTTCAAAAGGAATAATTAGTTTTTTTAAAGTATCTATGTTATCGAATTTGTACATTGTATCTTCTTTAATTATTTGGTCGATGTAAGATTCTGAATTATGATTTCTTAATATAACTTCTTTAATTTGCTTATGCATGTTTTTGTATATTTTATCGTCTAGATTTATAGTATTTTCATAAGTAACTAAGTTTATACCATTAATTGTTTGATTATTTAACTTATGCTTACCGCTTAATAACATAACACCGGATTCAATTTCCAAGTCGTAATCGTATTCTTGTTTAATGTTGCATTTTGAAGTTATATTCTTTAAAAGTGGAATAAGACAATTTTCTTCTTCAAAGTTAATTTCACAAATGTTTTTACTTAGATGATTTTGACAATTTCTTGTTCTTAAATAAGTTTGGTTACATAAGGCAATTGTTTTATCTGTAATGATTTTTTCATGTTTTGAATTTAAAGGTGTTACTTTATACAATTTACATGATTTAATTAGAACTGGATATTTATATATTGTGATGAAGAATTCATCAGTTCTAGCTAATAATATTTTAGAGTACTCAAGTATATTTATTATGGGTACTTGAATTATTTCATGTTGAATAATATTTTTAATGTCATCTAAGTCTAGGCTTTCTGATAAATATTCATTATTTTTTGCTGCATTAATTGTTCTGGTCAATAATAATAATTGTTCGTACACTTGTTCTATTACTAAATGTTCTTTAAGGCTCTGACCTTCGAATTGTTGCAAAATTTGTTCAAATCTAGAATTTATAGTTTTTTGTTTATTATTGTTTTCTATGAGATTATTTATACTCGTTTCTATGTTAACTAAGTCATAATGGTCAGGATTACCAAACACATATTTGAAAGCTGTTCCTAAAAAGTTAATTGATCTAGTATGCCTAGTATGTTCTTGTAATTGGTCTGCTAAATTCTTAATTTTACTTAACCAAATTTTTTCTTCTTGTGTAGGTTGATATTTACTAGTTACGATATTTACGTAAGGTTGAAATATCGAAGTCAGGTTGGTGGCATGTAACAAATAAGTTTGTTCTTTGAATAAATACACGTCATCTGTTTGCGTAAGTATAAACTTCTTGTTTAGTAACTCAGTTATTTGAACGTTTCCTTGCCCTTCTTGACTCTGTACAATTCCTAGTAATGTTAGGAATATTAATATTTTCGTCATCTGAAAAATGATAATTCTTTATGTTATCCTTGTGAATTTTTATTCCTTCTTTAGAGATTACAGTGTCTCCTTTATCTTCTTCTACTATTCTTGTTATGTATCTGGCGTTAGATTTCTTTCTAAGACCTGTGATTCTTACCATTATCTTATCTCCTTTTTTATACTCTCTGTGTCGAGTTCCTTTATTTAGACGTTCGATCACTTTTTTGGATGCTGAGTTTAGTTTATTTATTATAATTTCACTATTGCTATATTTATTTTGATTAAAGAAAATGTCTCTAGGTTTCAAACCGGTAACTGAGTGTATAGAATTATTTAATTCACGCACTGTTCTAAATATTTCTTCGATAAGTCTTGTTTTATTCTGAATTGTGAATATTCTAGACAGTTCAGTTATTGTACCGTTTACACGTTCTACCTGACCGTTCGCTGTCGATCTGTATATTGGAGTTTCTACTTTAGTTATGTTGTATTTCAAACACATTTGGTTCACCATTTCTGTTTTGAATCCCTTCTCGTTATCTGTCATGAGTCGTTCACATTTTGGGAAATAATTAGATAAGACCTCTTCCATAACGTCGTACAGTCTGTTTCGAGTTTCGATTTCCCGAAGGATTGTATATTTAGAATACTTATCTACTGTTACAAGGAAAGTATACTTGTCGTTGAAGTATATGTCCATATGAATGTGTGTTCCCACATGTGTTGGTATTTCTGAATTATTCAGAGGTTCTCTGATAGGTTTTCTTTCATATTTTCCAAATAGACATGCTATGCATTTTCTGTTGAAACTCTTTGCTTGTTTATTTAGATCGGGCCAGTAATATTTCTCTGAGATTTCTTGTATATTGTTACGTAACCCTCGGTGTGCTCTTTCGTGAGTTACCCTTACAAGTTTTAGTTGTTCCTCCAAATTTGTCACGTCTTGAAGTTTTCTTGGTGTGAATATAAATCTTACTAGTGGGAATTCTTTTTTTATGTTTTCACCATATTTGTATATGTTTTCAAATTTCGTATGCAAAGCTACAATCTTTTGGGGTTGTATAACTTCTTTCATCTGCCTTAGTAAAGAGTCTTTGTCCTTAAACTTTATTATGAGTCTTATTTTGTTACTAAAATAGATTTGTGTTTCGATATTATTTGTTATATCTTCAATAAGTTCGAACTGTGCAGTGTATGCATTAAAAGGCTGATTCACGGTTTTTATTATATCATTAGAAGAACTTTCAGCTGAATGTGCTGTTTCTATGGTAGAAGCATTTATGCGTTGACGTGATAATGCGTCAGCTACAAGATTTAGGTTTCCTGGTTTATAAACTAATTTTGCTCCAAAGTCTTCAATGATTCCCTTCCAACGTTTCAGCTTTGTGTTGGGATTTTTTTCTGATACAGAATATATAAGGCTCTGGTGATCGGTATATATGGTTAAGTCTGCTATACCATATATGTAGTTTCTGAGTTTTTGTAAGGACCATATGATCGCTAATAGCTCTTTCTCGTTTGTGCTATAGTTCTCTTCTGTCTTACTCAGTGTTCTTGACAAGAAGTGTATAGGTTGCTTATTCTGACTTAGTACGGCTCCAATAGCTATGTTGGATGCATCAGTAGTAAGCTCGAATGGTTTACTATAATCCGGTTGAAAAAGTTCGACTTGTTCTTTCAAATAATTTTTTAAAATTCTAATCGCTTCTAATGCTGAATCATTCAGATTTAACTTAATATTTTTACTTTGTTTTTTGTTTACTTTACCGTTATCTCCTCGTAAATATAATGTCAGGGGCTTGGCTATGCTTGCGTATCCTTTTATAAACTTACGATAGTAACCTGTAAGACCTAAAAATCCTCTCAAATCCTTTACCGTTTGTGGGACTGGAAAATTTTCTATAGCTGCTATTTTCTCAGGGTTCGTAGTGATTCTACCATGTCTGATTATGTGACCTAAGTATTCTACTTCTTCTTGAAAAAACTTACTTTTCTCATCAGATATTTTTAATGTGGCTTTATTGAGTACGTCGAATACTTGACTTATGTGCTGTATATGTTCTTCCTCAGATGAGGAATATATCAATACGTCATCAATGTAAACGTGTACGAATTTACCTACAAAGTCTCTCAAAATGTCGTCCACGCATCTCTGAAATATGCTTGGTGCATTTTTGAGCCCGAAAGGCATTCGTTTAAAATGATATTTTGCGCCATTTATAGCAAAAGCTGTTTTTTCTTTATCATCTGTTTTGATTTTAATTTGGTGGAAACCTGACTCCAAATCTAATGTTGTAAAGTACTTGGCTTTACCTAAATTTTGAATTGTCATGTTGACATCCGGAATGGGGTATCTGTCTGTTACAGTGTGAACGTTAAGTTTTTGGAAATCAACAACCATGCGCCGTTTTGGTTTTCCTTTTTCGTCCAAACCTTTTTTAGGTACTGTCCATATGGGACTGTTATAAGGACTATGGCTTTTTTCTATTATATCGTCATGTAAGAGTTTCTGTATTTCTTTGTTTACGAATTCGTTATCTGCTATGGGATATGGATATTGTTTAACATAAACCGGATTATCATTGGTCGTCCTAATGCTTGCTTCTATAGTATCTGTAAAGGGTAACGGTCCTATGCTGTTATTAATCTTCATCAGTCTATCTATGTCTGCTTTATAAATATTATTTTCCCCAATTATGTAATTAATTTTCTGAATAGATTCGACACTGCTTATGGTAGTTAGAGTCATATTACTGAAATTTATTTCCGCGTTTAGAACTTTAAGTCCTTCATATCCTAATATCATATCAAAAGACTGAATATCCTCTAATTCAAAAAATGTTATATTTTTCTTTAATATCCTAACTACTTTCTTTGTATCTACCATAGAATAACCATGCATTGTTTTTATTTTTATAGGTTTAATTTTAATTTTTTCGCTAGAATCGCATTTTCTATTAATGTAATTATGGGTTGCACCAGTATCAATAAGAATTTTATAAATTTCCTTAGAAATAGTACTAGTTAAATTTAAGCAGGGCAACCCGTCTACTAGTTTAAATGATCTATTCTTATGTTATTATTTACCATACATTCCGTTTCATCTGCTTCTGCATATGTACTGCTGACATCGTCTCTGCGTTGTTGTCGGGAGTTATTTACTCTCTGCTGCTTGAAGTTCTGCTGATAAGATCGTTGCGGTCTGTTGTGTGTGTTGAAACTCCCGCTGTGTTCACGTTTCGCTGGTGGATTATATACATCGGGTTTGTATTGATTCCAATTTTGTCGCTGTGCATGTACAATTTGTCTCGAGTTTATCTCCATCGGCTGTGGTCCTTGATTGTGTTGCTGCATATTATCGTATTGCTTCTGGGGTTGATAATTCGTTGTTTGGCTCGAATAATTTGGTCTTCTTTCGTTTCTGCGTTCATGTGGCATATTTTTGTGGTGCTTATCTTGAGTGAGATGTAAATGCCTGTGCACATTATCATGTTCTATTCTGCGAGCAATTGCGAATGCGTGTTCTAGATCATTTATTGTAGCTGAATATAATGATCCTCTTGTAAAGTTGTCACTCATACCATCAATGAATATACGAACTGCGTCGTCGTTAGCATTTTTAATTAGTCTGTCGATTATATTCGGCGGATCACCTGACATAGTGATTTTTGATATTATTAAATTGAGATTTTTATTTATCTCGTCGTGGTATTCAGACAGTGTGCTTCTTTTTTGCGTGATGGCTTTCATCATGTCTTGTAGCACGTATAGAGGTTCTTGATTAGAGTACGTATAATCTAATCTGTTACGTATCGCCTCAAAATTAAAAATTGTGTTATAATTAGTTAACACATTCGCGGCTGCACCCTGTATTTTACTTTTCACTATAGTCAATGCTGCTGCGTACTTACTGTGTGTTTTGAAGTTTTTAATGCTGTCCATTAATCTGGATGCTTCTTCGCGCCACGACCGATAATTTGATTGATCGCCGTTGAAAATAGGTAGGCTTTTAAATGCGTCTAACTGTATTTCACTACCATCTGTATATGTGGTTCTTATTTCCTCTAGCACAGGTATGTTTGGTACTATGCCTAATCCAGATTTTACTTCATTTAGTTTTGTTTCTAAATTAGTGTTTATTTGATTTTGGTTAGTTATTATTGCTGCTAACCTTGCATTCTCTGTGCGTGTGTGCTCTAGGGTTTGTGTTACTGTGTTGCTCCTGGTTTCTAAAGCTTCTAATCTTGCCATTAATACTGCGAGTTGTTCCATTTTGAACTCGTGTCTGTTGTCGTCGAATTTGTGTGTTTTTTTTCCTCCACATATACACTTTCACTGAATTGCTTTGCTGCTTCGTACGAAGAAGCTATATTTGTACCTGCTATGCTAGGTAATTCTTGTAACCGGTAACGCGAGTGTTCTGTTTATACTAGATTTCACTACTTGTTCCCGAGGTCCGCTCGATTGAAGTTAAAAAGTATATTTAACCTCCTGGCAGGATCGCCAATTAAAACACTTGTTTCTTACCTTTAAAATTAAACAATATTTATTTGGAACTATGTCCTTTATTATTGAAATACTTTTTACTAATTCTAAAAGGAGCTTAAGGCTACTATGTAGTTACAATAAGACTATTCATAAATTCATCATACAGTCGTATTTATATACTTTTCTTATCTATCTACAAGGAGACCCAAGCGTACAATCGTCTTGCTTGATAATGAAGAAGAGATAATATTCCAACATTGTATACAAACGATATTATCTCTTTTACATATGTTATCATTGTAGCGTTGTGTGCAAGACTGTACTAGAGACTAAAGATATCATTGAATACAAATAATGTTATCTTTTTTCTCAATATGTCTTGCTATGGATACTTAACTCGCGCGATCGAGGATATAGAGAGGTGCCACATCAGGAACGATGTTCGCAAGATTTACCAAAGTGTAAAACGTCGAAGATGCAAGGCTCCAACAGAATCCTATCGAGCTGATCAATGAGATATCGTAGTTGAGACACAGTCGATGCTGAGGATATGGAAAAAACTCTTCTGCAGACTGTTAAACGGCGTCGACGAGCAACATTCCTCGATCAAGCAGAATGATCCAATTAATATTGGTGACAACGGCGCTTATCAGTGTGGTCTTAGACCAGGAAAGTCCAAAACCGATCAAATTTTCACACATCGGCAGATCCTGGAAAAGAACCCAAGAAGTCAAAATCGATGCCCACCACCTATTCATCGATTTCAAAGCCGCATACTACAGCATTTATGGAGACGAACTATACGGAGCCATGTCTAGTTTTTGTATACCGCCCAAAATCGCCTGTTTGTGGAAGGATGACGATGGAGAATTCTCGCTGCTCCATCAGGGTCGGGAACGACCTCACCGACACATTCGATATCAAAAAAAGATTTATGCAAGGCGATGCGCTGTCATGTGACTTCTTCAATTTGATTCTTGAGATGATTGTGCAAATACCAGAGGCACAATTTTCCAAATATCGATGCAACTGCTAGCATACTCCGACGATATTAACATCATTGGTAGGACCTAACGTGATGTCATTGCCACGTATTCTAGTATAGAGAAGGAAGCGGCAAAAATGGGCTTAGCAGTAATTGAGGGCAAGACTAAGTATTTACTGTCAACATGAAGGGACAACATCGACGAATTGGATAGAACGTCACTTTTGACAGATATGACATTGAGGTGGTACAGGACTCTGTCTATCTTGGCTCCGCTATTAACTCTGACAACATCATCTCTTCAGGAATTAAACGAAGAATTACTCTTGCCAACCGCTGGTTCTTCGGGCTAAGAAGACAATTCAGTAGTAAAGCCGTCACTCGAACTACTAAAAAGATTCCATATAAGACCGTGATCATTCCAGTCCTGCTCTAAGAGGCTGAAGTATGGACGGTGTTGAAGAAATCCTTGGTCGATTCGAGAGGAAAATTCTTCGAAAAATGTTCGGTCCCGTTTGCGTTGATGGGCTATGGAGACGGAGATTCAACCAAGAACTACACGAGCTGTACAGCGATAAGCGACTGGTCAAAAAAACCTCCGCATTGGACGTATAAGATGGCAAGGACTTATGTAACGAATGGACACCAATACTCAGGCTCGAAGAGTCTTCGATTCCCATCCAGACGTCGGCCACAGTAGATGAAGACCTCGTCTTAAGTGGCGCGCACAAGTAGAAACCAACCTCAACCAACTTGTAATACACAACTGGAGGCAGTTAGCTAAGGACCGGGCTAATTCGAGAGGCATGTTGGTTGATGCACAGGTTTATTCCGGACTGTAGCGCCGCTTAAGTAAGTAAGTTCAATCCCAATACTTACATATGATTCTTAATGGTTGGAAAAGGTCAATCTTTGCTGCACCTTCCAAGATATCAACATTCCGGTCAATGGACTTATCACCCGGATAAGTGAACATGATTAGTAGGAAGTCTTCCATAACCAATGATACTTAATCAAATCTGAAAGGTTAAGGTTTGCTCACTTAAAATCAAAGGGCTTGATACTTCATGTCAGAAGCAAATATGAAAATGTCTGGCAGACGTCTGCCATTGATATCCTTTTGTCTCGACTGTCGATCGCATTGATATCCCCAGTTATGAATGACTGAATAGTCTAGTTTATGACTATACGTCAGTCCAGTGTAAAATGAAGTGGCAAATACACTGACGACATGCTGTGCCTGTTCTCTTAATTGAATAATATATTTATCCCCTCCATATCCTTATACCAACCAGTGAGAGCAAGTCGAGTAGCAATTACCTTCTCCATACGAATGTGAAATATCCATATCGAATTGCAGACCCTACTATAAGTTCAGGTTGTACCTCCTCGACTGTATAATAGTACCTATGTGAAAACAGGAAACCAAAAGCAGCCACAATGAACCATAAGTGCCTCTTTCAGTGGCCCACACAAATGCACACACATTCGCAACCACCCTGTACCCATTCAAAAGTGAGAGGCGGATATAAAACGGAATTGTTAATGGCTGATTAAATTTTGCATTTGGATTGCAAGTCCCGAGAAAGTTGTTAACTCCATCGAGATTAAAATCGGCAGCACCGTCAAACAGCACTGCCAGGCAATTAAATTCACTTCATGAAATGAATGGCAGATACACGTGTGTGTTGTTCAATATTATATACCAACACACTCACAGATAGTCCTTCGTCGACATCGGTTATTTTAAATAGGAAAACTAAATGCTCAATTGTTAGGAATAGTAGGAAGGTTGATATAAAAAAACTGAAATTCATTACAAAGATACATGAACCTACATCCGAAGTATAAATTGTCCATAGCCTCATGTCAAAGACAAACAGAGCGGGAACTTTTTTAAGGCCACTAATTAATCTGATTTCTAATTAGAATCCACGCAAAGTAAAGACTGCCTAAGCTATGAAGCAGATACAAAGGTGGAATTTTGCGACCTTCACAAGCCAAGCTGAATTGTTAAAGTGAATTTATTTCCTTTAGCAAGTAAAATTTATTCTCATCCTTGATAGAGAAATAAACAAAAAAAAATTCGGCCTTCATCTGAGTGTTTCTCACTAGCTGTCGCCGCATACCTTGGAAAACAGAAACAAACTTCTGAACCAAACTACAAGAGGATATTCCTTTCTTATCGCCATTTTCGTCCCATAAATTTTTATGCCAAAAGTCCTTTCGCCTAATGACCAGCCGCTAAGATGTGAATTTAGGTCAACCGGTGTTAAGACCTGTGTGAAGATCTGTGTTCTTTAATTTTGTTGTTCTCTTTTTTTGGAGAGGGTATAGTGATTTAGTCAGTGATACATTATATAGATTAATCGTATTATCAATTATTTATTTACACCCCAAAGTTTAGGGGTTGGTGTTTTTTTACAATCCATCCGCATGGCCGCAAGGGCTTGTTCACTCAGTCGGTCATCTTAATTAACGGGTGAATAAATACATTTCAAGCACCCACACAGGGATACAATCGTGGAAACATTTTGTGCAAACGCAGACGAAATGGAAACGAATCGATATGAGCTAATAACCGGAGGGCTACGATGGCTGTTCCTTCCTAACGAGGGCACTTAATTAGCATCGTTTCGGAGTGACGACGACCAGGGTGTGGGATAATCAGATGGCACCTAGTGTAAAGTTGTGTGCTTGAGTTTTGAGTGTTTCAGGGTCGCACTTGAGACGATACAGTGTGTTTGGAAAGTAAAAATAAAAAAAATCACAGTCTATGTGAAAGGTTTTGATATATTCGATAAGAGCAGACTAAATTCGGCAGGACTTATGTGAAAAAGTGGAGCCGTAACTTACCGTATCAAAAATTTCATAATTACCGCCAAGCAAATCGAAATGTCGATAGAGGCGTCAATTTATAAAAATGAGAACATACCAAACCGCAAATTGGAAAAGATTCTCATGACAATGTTACTCTTGGAGTTTTGTTAGACTTTTTCTAAAGGTGGAGCAGTAAAAAGAAGTTTTGTCACTTTCCACTTTCACTTTTATTTGAACCATGGACCCCGCTCTTATTGGTCCAATGCTCTTAGATAAAGGTTGCACCCACAACATTCACTGTTCGCCGATGGAACGTAAAACTCGTTCCACGTTTGTTTATTGTACAACTCTGAAGAATGTAGCGACACTGAAAGTGGACGCTATATTGCCACCCAACACTGTCTGGGGAACATCTTCTGAGTATCGAAAAAGGCTTACACAACTAAATTTCGATACCTTTCTTAGGAAAACAAAGCTTTAGAGTTTAGAATCAACAAATTACCAATGAGGCTTGCATCAGCTGTTAGCTGCTGACCGCCAATCGCGTCTAACATACGCTCAAGCCATCCTTAATCACTACTAAGAGGAAGATGATTTTTCATCAAAAATAATCATGAGTGATGAGGCCCATTTCCATCTTAGCGGGTACGTAAATAAGCAAAATTTACGCTTCTGGGGTACTGAAAATCCGCGTGTACCCACGAAGAGCCGTTACACCCGCTCAAAGTCACTGTATGGTGTGCTGTTTTCGCTGGAGGAGTCATCGGACCTTTTTTCTTCGAAGACGTCGCGGGCCAAACGGTTACTGTGAATGGTGAGCGCTACAGAGCAATGATCAACGAGTTCTTTTTGCCGCAACTTGATGAATTGGGATTGGAAAACATGTGGTTCCAACAGGACGGTGCAACGGCATACACTGCACGTGCCACAACCGATATGCTGAAGGATGCATTTCCCGGGCGCCTAATCTCCCGTTTTGGCGATTTTCACTGGCCAGCAAGATCGCCTGATTTGACCGCTCCAGACTTCTTTTTGTGGGGCTTTTTGAAGTCTCGGGCTTATGTCAATTAGCCTCAGACTCTTGCAGCTCTTAAAGACAACATCCGGCAAGAATGTGAGGACCTATCGCCGGAAGTTTTGGCCAAAGTGATGGAAAATGCCATAAGAAGGGCTCAAATGACAAACAACTGTGGCGGCGGCCATTTACATGACACCATATTCTCGACATGATGTAAAAAAATTAAAAGACCAAATGAAAATAATCCACAAGAAGAATCAAAGTTTTTCTTTTTTTTTTTAATTACAGCCAAAAAACATCGGAAGGTTATTTTTGCGTCACCTTGTATATACCTGTGAAAAAAATGTTGGATGGATGGTAGCCCCGAAATAATACTTAAGGCTCATCTATAACACAATTTCTATGATTTTATTTTGAAAATCTGTACTTCTTTTTGAATTCGTGAAGTATGAATTGCGGCGTTAGTCGTTTAAGAGAGAAGAAAAACAAAACGGGATTTTTATTTAGTAGTCCAGTTTTCTTTTAGCGTTATGTAGCCCTTATATTTCGTTTATGTATTATGAATAAGGCTATATGTGCATACCGATTGCAAAGTTTTAAAAAGCATCCCAAAACCATATGTTGAACGTTAAATGCCCTATCCCATCCCATCCTTAAAATTATTGTAAATAAAAAGTGGAAGGGGCTAAAAACTAAATGGGGATGAAATATGCGGCGCAATCGTGGTATCCGTCCTTACTAACTTACTTAAATATCGCTACAATCCGGAATGAACCTGGGCCTCATTCAACATGCCTCTCCAATTAGCCCGGTCCTTAGTTAACTGCCTCCAGTTGCGCACTCCAAGTCGGTTGAGGTCGGTTTCTACTTGTGCGCGCCACTTAAGTCGATGTCTTCCTCTACTGCGTCCGACGTCTGGCTGGTAATCGAAGACTCTGCGAGCCGGAGTATTGGTGTCCATTCGTTTTACATGTCCTAGCCGTCTTAAGCGTCCTATGCGGATTTTTTTGACCAGGGGCATGTCGCTGTACAGCTCGTATAGTATTTGGTTTATTCTTCGTCTCCATAGCCCGTCAACGCAAACGGGACCGAAGGTTTTTCGAAGAATTTTCCTCTCAAATCTATCAAGGATTTCTTTATCCGCTTTTGAGACGGTCCATGCTTCAGCGCCTTAGAGCAGGACTGGGATGATCAGGGTCTTATATAAGATCGCCTTAGTAGTTCAAGTGAGGGCTTTAATACTGAATTGCCTTCTTAGTCCGAAGAAACAGTGGTTGGCAAGAGTAATTCTTCGTTTAATTTCTGACGAGATGTTGTTGTCAGAATTAATAGCAGAGCCGAGATAGATAAAGCCCCGTACTACCTCAAAGTTATATCTGTCAATGGTGATGTTTTGGACCAATTCGTCGATGTTGTGTGTCCTTTCGTGTTGACAGCATATAATTCGTCTTGCCCTCATTTACTGCAAAACCCAATTTTTACCGCTTCCTTCTCTATATTAGCAAACGTGGCTACGTTACAGCCACGTGGTATCCATCCAGAGATTAAAAAATCAGCAAACTTTTCTGGTGTTTGGTGAAATTCCGAGCTTCGCTCCGGTTTCTCGCGATAATATTGTTTTGTGTCTGTTTTTTCATTCGAAATTTGCCCCTAACACCAGTTTTCAACAAAAAATCAGGAATAACTGAACTAAAATCATTTTATTGCTTACATTTTAATCACTTAAAACTATTTCCGCGACGAACAGATGTCGAAGACCATCGGAGAGAAATTGACGTTTGACTGTCAAAAACAGAAGCAAAAGAATGCAACCCATCGCAATAAAAGGTAGACTGCCGATATGCGTTATGCGTCGGAGAAATGTACCAAATTCTCTGATCCCGTGAGGGCCGATAGAAAAGGTCATTGTCACCACATTTTGTTCAGAGAGTTTATCTAATTTTTTTATGGTTCCTACTACAGTACACAAATGTAAGTTTTTTTGATAAAGGAGCCCAAAAAAATTTGCGTGGGTTAAAATGACCTAGGTACACAAGAAATGCTTATATTATCAAACCCAATGATTTTGCATCTAAAAGTTTTTTTTTCGAAAATTTTAAATTTTACCAAAAAAGTTTTTTTTTTATCGAAAACGCCTTCAAAAAGTGGGCTTTGCAAAAAAAAACTTTATATAGACGAAATATTGATATTGAAATTGTCTAAATATGTTACTATTTGTCAAAAAATTACGTTTTTCTAAAAAGGAGGCGTGGCAGTCGGCGCATTTGAAAAATGGTAAAACTGGTTCAGCTGGGAGCAACAAAGAGCACATTTACCAAATTTCATCATCATATAGCTCAAAACTTAAGGCCCACAAGCTGGTGACAAACGGACGAATGTTAAGCCTCTATTTTAATACACTTGTTGGTCATCACCTGGCCTGTCTTTGAGAAGATTTGAGATGTTAATATTTTTCAAAAAATTACGTTTTTCTAAAAATGAGGCGTGGCAGTTGGCGCATTTGAAAAATGGTAGCACTGGTTCAGCTGGGAGCAACAAAGAGCACATTTACCAAATTTCATCATCATATAGCTCAAAACTTAAGGCCCACAAGCTGGTGACAAACGGACGAATGTTAAGCCCCTCTATTTTATTGCACTTGTTGGTCATCACCTGGCCTGTCTTTGAGAAGATTCGTTGTCGTTAATTAGGAACAGATGTTGCCGGAATTTCAAAGATCAGCTCATCTTCTTTTGATTGTCCAGGCCCATAACCAGACGTGGATGCTTGCTATAGTGTCACATCAGAATCTTCAATATTTATATTTTGCGTGGCATTTGACGAAATAATTGCAGTGCACCATTTTGTACCACTTGGATGGCATTATCTGCATTTTGAGCCGTTCGGAAGCCAGTTGTACGCATCGGTTACGACAGTCGCACTTGCTTGGGTCATGACTCAAAATTGTTTGTTGGGTGGCTGTGGTAAAAAGTTTTAGATTTTAGAAGTATTGAAACTATCGATAGTCGGTTTGATAGCTTTCTTATCAGAAGAGAAAACCTTTAAACTCTGTTTGGTTTAATTAGATGGATGTTATGAAAAAATCTCAACAAAAATGTTCCATCATTTCCACAAACTCTTCACTGTCTCTTACACTAAAACTATTTTCGTAGTCCTCCGTTCGTTCCCATAACGAATTGTAAGCCTATTTCGCCCAGTCCTACTGTCTAGACGCCTATAAATTACTATACGGATAAAAACAACGACAAAGAACAATTTGCACTTAAGAACTAAAGCGGGACAAATCGCTTACGTACGTATTAATCTTAGACTCTATTTGCTTTTGGCAAGCCAAATAGGCAGTGGTCGCCCGCCGTTTTAAGTGTATGCGATTGTCCTACCCCCATAATATCCACATTTGCAATGATGTGTCACATGAACATACACATTCATTCACTGAGTTCTGGTAGTTTACTGAAAATGGAAAAAGTTTTACACCAACCATTCGTAGAACTTTTACTTCCTACGATGGTCTCCTATTTACCGTAAACAGATCATTAATTCCTATTTTTCCCAAAGTTGAACAGGAATGGACTTTCGCAGAGCAAGGAAGTAGAGTCTTACAGTCGAAGACAATTGTTCGCATCCTACACCTACATTACTTCTTTTGGAGTTGAAAAGATCCCCTCCCCAAGCCGAATGAGTCCTTGGATTTGCAAAGGCAGAACTTAATGGATGTTAAGGGTTTCAATAATTCAAAATATATAGCAGATGCACCCGTATATCAGGATTTTTTTGGTCGGGCCAAAGGCAAATGAATCGGTTGACATAATATAATTAAAATGTGCTATTCTACATTCCTAGTTCCTTCCATTATTGGTTTTTTTGACTGACAAATACCGAAACAAATCGTCGACGACTATTCGGGGTCTCGTCGTTAGGGTATTACAGATCCATCCTTTTACTATTCCACAGCTTGTTAAAGTCTTGAATCTGATGTTATTCTCCCTTTCTGTCTCTGTTTGTCTGTGTGTGTATAGTTTTAACGAAGCTAAAATAATGGAAACCAGCTAAATCTGATGAGTTAATATCACTGAACTGGTCATGATTGCGGAATTTTTGAATAAAGCCCACAAGGATGGCAGATAAATTGGCATAACCCGGAACATCATCATAATCGTTGGTCTGAAGGGAACTGGAGCGTAAAGTAAATTTACTTGCAAAAAGTTTTGCTGTGTCATTATCATGACCAACTAGAAGAGATTTTCGCAATTGATGAATGTTGAACCGGAACAATTTATTACAGACAGAAGGATGTAGGTGGCAGTCGATGAGGTCATGTAGATAGAAAGATTGAATGGCATTGACAATGTGATGAATGATTTTATTTTTATTTCAAAACACCTATACAAGGCTTGAAGTGCAGCACCATATGAAGACGCATGTTGTCGTGAATAAGCCGACAGGTGAATAAATGAACAAATGGGCTTGTGCTACTCACGTAAAATACGATTATCGACTATCAGTCTATGAAGGAAAAAGAATGCAAGGACTAAATTGTCTTTTGACGTCAACGTAAAACATATTTTCGACGTAGGGTACAAGTTGCACTAACCGTAACCTTTAACAACTGTTAGTGCTTGCACGAGCATTTGCATCCTTACAAAGCAATTTTTTGAAAGAAATTTTTCATTAAATCGAGGAAGGTGAGGGAAGGGAATGTAGAGCAACCAGCACGAGAATGAAGCACGAGAGCTTAAAGTACGTCCACTACATTAAGGGATATTGGGAATTCCTTTTCCTAAGGAAATTTCTCCCATTCAGCAATGTAAATTGATTGCCGAATGGGAAAAATTCTTTGGGAAAAATATTTCGATAACCTTAAATGTGTCTGCCGCACTGAGCAAATAATCGGTAAGGGAATCTGCGAAACCCAGACTTCATTTTCGAGATGAAAAGGAAGATTGAACATTCGGTTTAAAGATTAAGCGATCTCGGGTCCCAGGACACTTGGACTGAAAAAATTAAAACAATGAACCCGGGAACTTAGAGTATGGAAGACTGTTTTTATCAGGTAGAGTCCCTTAACTTGTTTTATCAGTATAAATTCGCAAACTAATTTTTTTTCAGCACCGTGAGGCGGTAGTGGAGAGTTTTCAGTATGGAGTCAACGGTAGCGTTTACAGTCCTAGTTGGGATGGACAATCTGAATAACCTCTTTTGAGCTGGTCCGTCTTATTCGGACAACAGAAACTAGGAATCTTATAGGTAAGTCAGGCCTCTGGAACAGAGATGGTATAGGATGAGACGAAAGGCCTAAAACAGGCCCGGATGGCCTCGTGTCATAGGGATATTTAATAAATTGGACAAGGTTGGGGGTTGTGCCGTCAGGATAACAGAAAATGGCTTGTTATGAGATAGAAAACAGCATCCGATAACAGATCCGGTAAAATGAAAACCAGCCCGGAATGTCCACGGAAAACGACTTACGAGAATGCTCCTGGAGCGTACGCACGCTGTAAGGACGCTACTTAAAAAACTTAAATCTGTTCTCACGCGGCAAAGAGCAGACATAACCGTGATCCAGGAAATATAATTAACGGGATAACGAATACATAAACGAACAAAATGCTTCTTTTATACACCTTCCTCCCAAGACTGCATATATGAGGATGCGGATTCTCTATGGGAAGCCGAATATGGTCAAGAATAATCGACTTTAAGTAGATAAATGATCGATCGCCTTTCTGTGATCCACGCCATAAAATAACTGAAGAACATCAGCCTTAATGTGCACACGCCCTACGCAGTCGCCCAGTTCAGTAAAATCGAAGAATCTTGCGACAAGAAGAACATTCGTCAGTTCTACAAGAAAGCCAAACAACTGGCGGCTGACTTCAAAGTAGGAACACAGGCTCTACGAAATTATAATAGCAACCTAGTCACTGACTAGCAGGGAACTGTAGATTATTCAGGCAGCTAGTCACTGACAAGAAGGGAATTGTAGATTAGTCAGACAGTATTTTCAGCAGCTGCTTAATGGGCTTAATGTCGAGAGAGTGATAAGCCGAGCCCACTTTCAGTCAACGAAGAAGTGTTGAAGAAGTAAGAGCAACCCTAGAAAAACTGAAGAACGACAAGGCAGCCGGTTCTGATGAATTATCAGCAGACCTCTGCAATTATCGAGGTGTTGATATAGAAGTGTACATGCACCAAACCATTAACAAAGTCATGGATGCGTAATATCATCTACATCTATAAGAAGGAGGGTCCCATGTCTTGCACCGAATACCGACGTGTATCCCTGCTAAAAGTCGCATATAACATCAAAAAGTCAAAAGGCCCATAAGTAAGTTTGCTTGGTTTATGTAAAAAAGCCTGTTTCGGTAAAATTGACTTCAACAAGGCTCACTCTCGTATCCCCTTAAATCCTTCCCTTACCTCTTTTCTTTACGGTCGTAAACCAGGAATTCGGAGGAAGTGGTGAACACCCTTGGTTCCATCAACCACTAGTAGACCACGACCTTCAGAAAAGAAGAACGCAATGAATAACAGGTCCAGCAAGAGAGTGCTGGTAATCTCCGTGCGGTGCAGCCACATGGAGAGTGGGGAGACTCACCACGGAGCAACATAAGCGTGCGACAGGCGGTCCACGATAATACACCGCCGTGGAAACCCATGGACGGTTGGAGACTCGCGACGGGCAGCATCACCCCAACGAATCGTATGCGCCACTGCATTATTGACGCAGACGCAAAAAGTTCGATGGCACGGAGTAGACGTTCTCCTATTTCCCCCAACGCTGGAGCAACGGAGAAAGGAGCAACAAAGGTATCTAGGCGGACGGCCATAAACAGACACATTGGCTACTACAATACAAGGACACCAAAGACACGGGACATCATGTCCAAAGACATTACAAAGAAAACTGTCACTGTCCAAAGGCAGCTGTCACACTGTCCGAACCGCTGTCAAACCGGTCAACAGCGGTCGTTGGGGACGACGATAGCTGTCACAAACCCCAGAGACACCAAAATCAAAGGCCATGAGCCTAAAGAAAAATATAACTAGAAGATGACCCCAAAAAATGTTGACACTTTTGACAGCTCATCTTATCCATCTTTCTCAAAGCTCACTCCTTCTGAAAAAGTGCAGTGCCCTGCTTCCTTCCTCATGATAATTAATCTTCGCCATCGTAGTTGGGGTACCTAGTCGGGGCAAACGTTTTTTTTTTACAGAAAATATGTTGTCCAGGATTGATACCGGGGTTTTCATTGTAACAAGTTACTAGGACTACAGAAAAACCGGTATGATTGTTCCTGGCAGCGATAGCACGAGTCGGGGAAATACCTGAGGTCGATACGTTAAAATGCGCAGTTAGACCAGTCATATGTGAACGCAGGTATCTCGAAATGAGTGATTAAAATTGTTTGTAAGTGCAACTTAGCTCTTTGCAAAAAGTGGATGACTCCCTAGGAGTGGTTATAAATAAGCTACTCATAGGTAAAATTGTTAACACTAATCTTGGTATCTCATCCGCACGCAGATCCGTTAGCTGTGCAACTCCACAACGGGGTGTCCTGTATCCTCTTCTCTAGAACCTAGGGGCCAACAAGTTACTAGTAAATCTAGAAAGGGAGGGATGCAAAGAGATTGACGACGCGGATGACGTGGTAATAGCTGTATCAGGGAAATACCTTAGTATTCTTAGAAATCTATTAGAAAATGGCCTCTCGTATACTCTCTAATTGTGCCGCCAAATGTGGACTCGGCGCGAACCCTAAAACATCGAATTGGTCCTTTTAAGCATGAATAATAAAATCCCTCACATTGACCCTCCCAAACATAATGACGTCAGTCACAAGTTCGCAAAATCAGCCAAATGCCTCGGTCTAGTTTTGGATAGGAAACTGAACTGAAAAGCCAACATCCAAGAACGCGTTAAGAAAGCCAAAGTTGCCTTATACTCTTGTAAAAAGGCAACCGGAAAGTAATGGGGTATGCAACCACATATCTCTTTCAGGCTGTAGTTGTCTATCATCAGATCCTGTATGGTGTCTTAGTCTGGTAGACGGCTCTAGAAACATCCTCCAACCTAAAACTACTAAAGTGCAAAGATCAGCTTGCATATGGATTAAAGGATCACTTATAACAACCCCCTCCGCAGCCCTAGACGCAATTCTGCATCTAGTGCATCTAGATATCTACGGCAAACAGACCACAACTTGTGCAACTGTGAGACTGAGAGCCTCGTCACAATGGGTACCCAATCAGGGTGAACGAACACACAAGGATTCTGAATCAACAAAAACAACACCGATCACACAACTACACAACTCAGTTTCGAGCATAACTTCAGGACAACCATTCCCAGTCGCCCTGAATGAGAGTCGGATTCGATCGAACCAAATAACTCAGTTCACATCTACACGGATGGGTCTAAAACAGAATCTGGAGTGGGTGGAAGTGTTTTCTCCGAGATGCTAAACCTAAGCATATCCTTTCGCCTTTCCGACCATTCTAGCGTTTTCCAGGCGGATATCATGGCAATCAAACAAGCCTTGTCCTGGTTGAAGAGGAATGTAATATCCGAGATACATATTAGCATCTTCAGTGACAGCCAAGCGGAAATAAAATCCCTGGACGCAATATCGCTCAATTCGACATCAGCCCACGAATGCCGACTGTCGCTTAATGAAATGGAAGAGCATTTTACCATTCACCTCTTTTGGGTGCCGGACCAGATACATACCAGGCAATTGCAAGGAAGATGAGCTTGCCAGACATGGCACAACTCTCGCTATTCTACCGCTAGTAGGCATGCTCGGAATGCCCATCATTACTTACTTACTTAAGTGGCGCTACAGTCCGGAATGATCCTGGGCCTCAACCAAAATGCCTCTCCAATTAGCCCGGTCCTTAGCTAACTGCCTCCAGTTGCGCACTCCAATTTGGTAATTTGGTTGAGGTCGGTTTCTGTTTGTGCGCGCCACTGATAGTAAGGTCTTCCTATACAGCGTCCGACGTCTGGTTGGGAATCGAAGATTCTGCGAGCCGGAGTATTGGTGTCCAAGCCATCTTAAACGTCCAATGTGGAGTTTTTAGACCAGGGGCATGTCGTTGTACTGCTCGTATAGTTCTTGGTTGAATCGTCGTTTCTATAGCCCGTCAACGCAAACGGGACCGAAGATTTTTCGAAGAAATTTCCTCTCAACTCGACCAAGGATTTCTTCATCCGCTTTTGAGACGGTCAATGCTTCAGCGCCGTAGAGCAGGACTGGGATCATCGTGCCTTTTATAGGATCTTTCGAGTGAGTGCTTTACTACTGAATTGCCTTCTTAGCCCGAAGAAACAGCAGTTGACAAGAGTATTTCTTCGTTTAATTTCTGACGAAATGTTGTTGTCAGAGTTAAGACCAGACGCAAAGTCCCAACCAAAGTGCAAAGGAATGCCGATCGCTACATGTAATTTACAGATCAAACTGGATGCGATCAAGAAAGCAAACGGTAGATGGATAAACGGCGCAACTTGTAAATATCCACGCAACTCTGGCCTAACTTTAACCAGAAGCGCTCCATCTGCTTGACCATGTTCAACAGATCAAACATCAGCAGCATTATCGGTGTCCTTGCAGAATACTGTCCGATAGGCGTACACGCAAGAAGACTTATGCCTCTTCAGCAAAGACTTCTGCAGAAGCTGCTTAAACGAAGAAGAGGAGGAAAGTATTACTCACCATCTATACTCTTGTCCTGCTCCCTCAGTTAAAAGGAAACTTGATCTGGCAGAGTACTCCTTCGACAATCTAGGTTAGCTGGCTAACATCAATGTTAGAAACCTCCTTCGCTACATTGTTAGGTCTGAATGGTTCGAGTAGGCGAACGAATATAGGAAAGTCGACAGATCCACCACAATGGACCCTTATGCTCTAAGTGTGCAGCAAAACCTAACCTAACATAACCTAGCTCTTTGTTATTCACGTTTTTTTTTTTATACCTTTCCCATCTTTTGCATTTATTACTTCAATCGAAACAAGCTTACTATATAGATATTGTGTATTCCACTTATTTTTGTAACTCTCATAAGCCGCATCCTTTCGAGCTAAGTCTGTCTATAACCCAAGTCATAGAAGTCTATATATCGTTCCGATTTCGGCCCATAATCATATTTTTAGAGATCAATGTAATTGAGATTCTCTTGGCCAACCCCATTCCTTGTAATTTGGTAGCTCAAGTAAACAAAAAAAACAACATCCCTTAGCTAATTATTTTACTTCTCATGAACGTGTGTGGGTTATCCCCAACAACACTATCCCTACAATGAAAGGGCGGTATCCTGTGTACTTACTCTTCCAATACCCACTTACAAGAACGAAATCAATTGAAGCCTTCGGGTACTTAAATCTTCATTAAGTGTAAATTACGGATTTTTCTTTTAGGGGCGGTACAGCTGTGCATACAGGGTGATAGAATGCCTCCAGAGTATCCTATCGCGCCGCGTGTGTGTTTTCGTTTTGAACTTTATTAGGTGTTCGTCTGTGAATAATTCATTTTTATTACTTCGGCGTTTTAGGTGATGGCCACTTGGGGCAATTTACTTTACCTCGGGTATAAAAGGCGTTAGCGCTGCGCAACGAACCAAGCTTTTCAAAATGAGAGCAAGCATGCGGTAGGCAAATTGCTTTTGATATGCCGAAGGATATTTTTCTCCGCCCCACTCTTTTGTGTTTGGGACTCTTTCTTTGGTAGATTTATTCAAAAAAAAAAAACAACCCATAGATACATAGTATTAGCTCGTATCTAATCGAGCTTGAGGTTGAGTAGAAATGTTTACCTTCTAGCGAACTATACATACCTACCTTACATGTGTGTTTGAATGTAATTTCGAGTTGATTTTCCTTTTATTTGGATATACTCGCGTACACACATACTCCAACATCCTTACAAGGATTCTGTTTTTAGTCAAATCGAAATCTGGAACATCAATGAAATTGGAATATTCAATTACTTTGGCCGAAAGTTAAGGCCTTCTTACCATTACGATTTGATGTTGGCATTTATTTTTAGTTCGAAAGTTCAAACATTCAAGACCTTTGGCATTGGGTTGTATACAAATATCCTGTGATAGGGATTCAATCAAGTTTTAGTTTTGTGTTTGTGAAAGGAATAATTTCAACGTTTTATGTGCCAACCTGTGTTATTATAGTTGAAACGTTGTAGTTGTTAGTTTCAAGATTATGAACACACATAACGCATATACGTTATGTGTAGTTACTTTGATATTACAAAGGATACAGAAGAACTGGGACTAATTGCTAAGTGGACCAAGGTAAAAAATAATATCATACGTTGAAGGAAATGAAGTCCTTTTGATGAATAGAAGAACCTGGCAGGTACAGAAACCTTTTACGAACTACAGGTATTCAAATGGTAGAAAGGACATTTTTTCTCGGAAGGGGTTCGTATTCATATTTAGAGTATTTTCAGCTGCTGGATGTCTTTTTTTTTTAAATGATTCCTTCTGTGAAATGTTTTGAATCAAACAGAAATCTGCGACATGTTTCCAGGAATGTGCTTAATGAGCACAATAGACCACAAATGTAAACACCCTTTATGAGTACTACTGAATGAGGACGAGGATCCTTCAATCTCAAAAGCAATTTTGAATGATTGAATCGAAGGGACGAAGGGATAAATGAAGTTTAATTTCAACGCAAATTTGACATACGTGGTTTTTTGGTTTTTAAGGCCTGTGTGATGTTGTAATGGTGAATGCTTACACTAGCCTAATATGAGCTCGATACACCCTTGATTATATAACGGTTGTTTTTTTAGAGGTTGGTTTTTCGATAAGAGATAAACCTGACATTTTGTGGTTAAATCGGGCAACTCTTACGTCATTTATGTTCATTTTGGTTTGCAATTTCATCATGAACAGGTTGAGAAATGAACAACGCCTGCAAATCGTGCAAATTTATTTCGAAAATAATGGTTCAGTTCGCGAAGCTTACCGCAAGATCCGTCCATTTTATGGTCGACATAATCGTCCATCAGAGACATTAATTCGGTTAACCATGGATCGTGTCCGCACTACGTTTACGCTATGTGATGACACGCATCCACAGAGATGTCGAACAGTGCGCACTGAGGAAACAGTTGCCGCTGTAGAGCAAAGTATTGAAGGGGATCCGAATTGATTCGCCACTGTGCACAATAATTGGAGCCTTGTACATCAACTTTATGGAAGATTTTACGCAAAGATATTGGCTTACAACCTTACAAGATCCAGCTTGTGCAAGAATTAAAGCCGCGAGACCATGCAATGCGTCTTGATTTTGGTGTATGGGCCGAAAGTGAGATCGATGTCGATGCTGATTTTCATCGCAAATTTTTTTTCAGTGCTGAGGCTAATTTTTGGTGGAATGGCTATGTCAACAAGCAAAATTGCCGCATTTGGAGTGAAGAGAATCCACATGAGACCCTTGAGACGCCATTACATCCACAAAAACTGACTGCTTGGTGTGCTCTATGGGCTGGTGGAGTCATTGGGCCATACTTCTTCCGAATCGATGCTGGAGAGTCAGTTACCCTTAATGGAGACCGTTACAGAGCCATGATAACCGACTATTTTGTTCCC
Source organism: Rhingia rostrata (assembly GCA_949824845.1). NCBI lineage: Eukaryota > Metazoa > Arthropoda > Insecta > Diptera > Syrphidae > Rhingia > Rhingia rostrata. The sequence continues at coordinate 121,153,569 of OX463756.1, read as the reverse complement.
GAATTAAATGGCATGAATATGGATGCGATGTGGTTCCAACTAGACGGTGCTACATGCCACACAGCGCACGTCACAATCGATTTATTGAAGCAAGCATTCGATGAGTGCATAATTATCCGAAAGGGACCTGTCAATTGGCCACCGTGTTATTTGACACCATTGGATTATTTTCTTTGGGGATATGTGAAGTCGCTCGTCTATGCCAACAAACCAGAAACGTTAGGGGACTTGGAAGCCAACATTCGTGGCGTTATTGCCGACATACGGCCCCAAATGCTCGAAAAAGTGGTTGAAAATTGGACCTCTAGACTTGGCTTTATTCGAATCAGCCGCGGTCGCCACATGCGACCATATTACACATTAATGGCATCAAATTTTTCTTCTAATAAAGCCAAACTGATAGACATTTTTACAACTTTTTTTTTGTGTTTTATTTGAATTCGAAGTTTTATAAATCTGAAAAAAACATCTGTTGGAAGGATTATTTGCAACCTCTTGCACCGACGGATTTATTCACCTATCAAGGCATTTGCTCAGCTAAAATGGCGGTTTGCGGCTAAAAAATGAAGAACAGTGTGTCCGCCGGGAAGGTATACTAATCTGCTTGTTTATAATTTTTGATTAAATGAAAGTGGATGGATCTTATATTCATAAATGTTTTATTCAATGTCGACAATTATGTATGGAATACAATATAAGGTAAGGTCAGTCTCACAAATGCGAGCACTTTTGAGCACATTTTTCATTACATTCTCACACATTTCACGCTGTATTTCATTAATTTCATCACGAATATTTTGTTTGAGTTGCTCAAGCGTTTCTTTGTATGTTTGTTTGCATAAACCTTGCTTTTCAGATATCCCCGCAAAAAGAAGTCCGGAGGAGTCAAATCAGGCGACCGTGGAGGCCAATCAAAATCACCATTTCTTGAAATAACTTGTTGTGGAAAGAGGTCTCGCAGCGATTCCATTGTAGTCATGGCTGTATGCGATGTGGAATCGTCTTGTTGATACCACATGTTAATCAAACCCAAAGCATGCAATCATATCATGATATCGCTCTCCATTCACAGTTATCGTTACGCCGTTTTCATTTTCAAAGAAGTAAATTGCACACCAGACTGTAACTTTTAATGGTTGCATAGGTGACTGATGAATAATTTGGGGGTTTTCCATTGCCCAGAACCGACCATTCTTTTTATTCACATATCCATTCAAATGAAGATGTGCCTCATCACTCATTATGATTTTTTCATGAATATCGGGGTTGTCATGGGGTTGTCATGTAACATCCTATTGGCATATGAACGGCGGCGTATATGGTCTTGTGAATGAAGCTACAGATCCTCTTTCTTCGAAATCATTCACTACACGACAAACAGTGCGTTTTGTTGGCACGTTGTTTCCCCCAAAAATTTCACGTTACTTTCTCATCGTCACAGTAATCGATGATTGATTTTGATAAAACACGTTGGTTTGTCAAATATTTTCCATAATAAATTTGCCACGTGTCTACTTCACGAAATACCAAATATGAACTGTCAAGACTAATGTTTCCCAAAATGGCGGCAAAACAAAGTAGCTTACCTTCCTGGCGGACACCCTGTTTATGAGGTGAATCTGGACCTCAAACATCATGAGGGTCTAGTTACATTGCTTATTACTAGTTTCATAACCAGATAAGTCCTTCAGAATTTCTCGTAATTGGTATTACTTCTTCAAGCTTAAACACAATCAGAACCTAGGTGTTGTATTTAATGAAAATGATGGCCAAAGACTGACCATGATAAAAGGAACCATATTTCTTTGAGCTTCTTCTTCAAACATGGCATGGTTCTGCAGTTAACTTTTAGAGTCTGCGACAGTTCACAAAAAAAAGAAGAGCAGCGTGAATAGAGAAAGCCAGTGCTACGGGGCGGTGATTCCATAGCTGGTACCCACTCGATTCCTACAGGCTGCAAAAGTACATCAGACCATGCACATAAACTAAAAAAGGAACAAACTACGTAGCGAACAGCGTAATCTCTGATAACACATCCCTCCCTAGATCATCTCCCTTGATTAACCATTCTGCTGCTCTTTTGCAGGCAAAAAAGGCCCCTAAACCTGGCTTCTGTTTTAATTTGTGTAAGTATGCCACAAAGAAGATGATCGCCTATTCTACGACGGAGCTTCTCATTACATAGTTACTCTTGGAAGAGTTGGAGCAGTGAAGAAACGTAGTTTTTGTGCTTTGCGGAGTTTGAACCAGGAACTCCGCGCTTAGTCTTAGTGCCGGTGTTTAAGGGTAGTGAAGAGATAACATGAGAACACAAGCGTTCTCAGATTAGCCTTTCATATCAATTCCTCAACTCTCACCTCTACGCTGGTGACTGGTGGGTGCTTAGTACCTGAACTGGAGATGGGGTATCAAACTCCTGTGGCATGTGAACGAGAGAGGGGGGAGGAGTGTCCTCTCAATAAGGAACGCACTCTCAGGCGACAGCAGAGGAATTCCCTAGATGGAGTCAACGGTGGCGCTTACAGCCCCAGTTCAATTGAACTGGTAGGTGTTATCTCTATAGAGCTGCTTCGACATATTTGAATACCAGGTCTGTGGGGGTTTTTAATACTGAGCCAGGATTTTGGAAGAGAGTTGGTGGCGGAGGAGCCCTAAATGGGTCAATGGCAGCGCACATATCACAAAATGGGTTACGGACATCGGTATTTTCCGAGTCAAAATAAGGGCCTGACATACCAGGTTGGGGGTTGTTGAGGGTTGTGCCGTCGGAGTAACTTTCCGACCGGAATAAACCATTAGTTATGAGAGAGACGTAACCAGCCTTGGATAATGAAACTCCTCACATGGCAACAACGTCAATGGACTGTGACATAAGAATATGTACCTGGAATATACGAACACTTTAAGCCCCGGGTGTAACTCAAAAACTTGAATCTGTCCTTATTCGGTACAAGACAGATATAATCTCAATCTAGGAGTTGCGATGGATACGATCAGGTAGAAAGAAGAGAAAAAATTGCGACAGCTGCAACAAAAGATTGCATGTAATAGGATGCGGATTCGATGCGGGAAATCGGCTTGGACAAAAGGCATTGACTTCAAGCCGATAAGTGATTGCCTTTCTATGACCCGCATCAAATCAACATTCGAAAACATAGGCCTAATATGTACACACGCCCCTACCACCAAGACTGAAGATCCCATCACAGAAGGAGTTTTATGATCTCCTGGATGGAGCCTACGGAGACTGTCCGGAGTATGATGTAAACGTCGTATCCGGGGACTTCAATGCTAAAGTCAGAAAGGAAAACATCTTTGGCCGTGTAGTTTAGACAACAGCTAACGACTAATCGATTTTGCAGCAGCTCGTTATACGGTGATAAGTGGGACTAGGTTCCCAATGCTAAGAAACCAAACAGCTGCCTGGCACTCTCCAGACGGTCGAACCGTCAAACAAGGTGACCATGTGCTAATCGATGCAAGGCACACATCCAACATCCTCGCAGTGCAAACATTCCGAGGGACAAATGGCGACTCTGCACATTTTCTTGTTGCGGCGAAATTCACTTTCTCTTCTCGTTGGAAAGTCGAGCTCCGAATGCACAGAAGAAGGAATTCGACATTGGACGCCTAGGCACACCTAGAGTAGCCAGAGCCTTCTGCGAGTGCCTGAGTATGAAACTCCCCTCTGTGCACTCACCTACCACAGACGTGGTATGATGATGAATGCGTGTACGGAAAAAAGGTGACGCAAGAAAGCACTGCAGCGAAAAACAATGCAACGAGAGAAGTGTATCGAGTCAAGGAATGAAAACAAAACCCTGCGTAGAAAGAAGAGGGCTTATGCAGCTTCCCAGCTCTAGGAGATCAACGAGATCGTAACAAAATCCGGAGGTTCTATAAAAAAGCCAAGCACCTAGCTGCTGGGTACAAAACCGGAGCAGCATTTTAAGTAGCTGCTTTGTATGCATCATGGAGAGAGCGTGATAGGGCAAGAAGAGAACCCACGTCCAGTCAATGGAGAACTAGTTCCACATCATATTATAGAAGAAGTTGGCCTAGCTATAAAAAATCCTAAGAATCACAAGGCCGCAGGCTCTGATGGCTTTACAAAGGAGCTTTTTAAATATAGTGGTGATGTTTTGGTAGGGGGCATGCACCAAATCATCAACCAAGTATTGGTAGAAGAAAACATGCAAGATGACTGGACTATCAGCTCCATATGCCCCATCTACAAAAGAGGCGATCCTATGTCTTGTAAGAACTATCGAGGCATATCCCTGCTAAATTTCGCTTCATATCCAACTTACTGTGTGAACGTCTAAAACCGTTCTGCAACACACTAATCGGCACGTATCAGTGCGGCTTCCGGCCCGGCAGATCGACTGTACACCAAATTTTAACACTGAGGCAAATCCTTGAAAAAACCAACGAATTTCATTTTGAAACTTACCACCTATTCATCGCCTTCAAAGCCGCGTATGGTAGCATACATCGTCAGGAGCTCTATATGGCGATGGCAGAATTCAGAATCATAGCAAGACAGCTGTGTCGAGTGACGCTGGAAAACACGCTCTGCAAAGTGCAGTTTAGAATTAACTCCTCCGAATTATTCCAAACATGCTCCGGCAAGGAGACGAGGCATCATGTGACTTCTTCAATCTCGTACTGGAGCAGATAGTACGAAGGGTAGGTGTACGAAGGGCACAATATTCAACAGGCCCGTCCAGCTGCTGGACTATGCGGTCGATATTGACATCAGCGGTCGCTTCCATCGTGCTAGAAGCATTCAAGTCGATTGAAGAACAGACGAAATTCATTGGCCTTGAAGTAAATGAGGACAAGAACAAATACATGCTAGCAACAAACAAACAATCATCTGTCCACCGCCTAGGACAAACTGTCACTTTCGATAGCAGCATAGTCGATGTAGTTAAGGAGTTCCCCTACCTCGGAGTAAATATAGACTCCACGAATGACACCCTAGTGGAGATCCGTCTTAGAATTACCCAAGGAATCTATTGCTACTTCGGTTTGCAAAACAACTGATTTCAAAACTCCCAATTCTAAGGACAAAATGTGTGCTCTACAAAACCCTTATCCTTCCAGTTCTGCTTTATGGCGCCGAGTGCTGGACGATAAGCAAAAAGGGAGAGCTGATACTGGGCTCCTTCGAGAGAAAAACACTTGAGCGGAATTTTGTTCCTGTGTGCGACGAGGGCGAATGGAGGAGAAGATACAACCACGAACTTTATGAGCTCTACCAAGATGTGGATGTAGTACAAAAAGCCAAAACACGTCGACTAAATTGGCTCGGCCATATCGACCGAATGGACAATAATGCTTCAGCTAAGACGATCTTCGAATCTCAGCCTCCAGGTTCGAGAAGGCAAGGAAGACCGAACCTCCATTTCAAATACCAAGCCATCGCGGGTGTCAGAGCCCTTGGTCTAGAAAACTGGAAGCAGTGAAATCGGGATCGTAGTGGATGGAAGGCTGCAGAGTCTCAGGCAGGGACTCTTCACGGGTCGGGAGGCCGATAAGTAAGTAAGTACTCCGCGCTTAGTAATCCGACGGACTAACCACTTGGCCACTGCTATTTTCAGCGGAGAGACGAGAGAGGAGATGAGGGACACATATTGATGATATCGAAGATTGCTGGGAAACCTGTGCTGCCATACTCTCAGAGCAATGATCACAGCAATGAAGTTTGTGTCGAGGTGCTGGCAATCGCGGAAGCAACATATATTTCGACGATATCGGCGATATTGACGATATCTGCCATAGAGCAGTATTGCTATTGAATTAAAATTCAGGCTACTTTGCCGATGTCGCGAAGTGCTCAAAGATTTTGAGTCATAGCACAATGTCAACATCTACAGGGATATAGCAGGCAACGAGTTGAAGAATTGGCTAGAAACGGATATGCAATAGCTGATGAACAGATGCTTTAAGCGGTCCATCCAATCTTAGAACCAGTAGATTACAAGATAAGAATGAAAACCATTTTCAGTTGGAAGTAACTGACCACCTATGACATATCACGGAAGCTTTGGCCAGAATATGGTAAGAACCGAGTGAATAACCTTCAGCAGCATGACAGAACATCACTGCCTAAGTAGATAGGAGCACTTACTGAGTCTCCAAAGAAACGAATCGAGGTGATGTGAAGACTTTTGGGGAGATACCATACATTCTTTATCTTATGAGATCCAAAAACTTTGCGAAATAGGGACCCTCACTGAGCCTCATAAGAAACCATATAGAGGCGGCGGTGACAAAACGAATATTGGGAAGATACCATACCATCCTTATCTCATGAAATCCAAAAACTTTGCGAAAAAGGGACACTCATAGAGCTCTGTAAGAACCACATAAAGGCGGCGGTGACGAAAGGACCATTGGAGAGATAACTCACATTATTTGTCACATGGCATGCATAATATTTGAGAATTCTTACTAACTACGCTTTATAGGTCTCTGAGGTTTCAAGCTACCCGTTAATCTAACCTATGAAAACCTACCCTAAAGGTTGCTTGTTCCAGTTCTTGGTGAAAATTATAAGGTTTTGAGAGTTGTTTTCTACTCGAATCGAAGACTCTGTAGTCTCTATCCCCTAACTCTACATTTCCTGGTGATTTTAAACATATAATGCGCACTAGGTCTATGTACCTAGTAAGCACTTCGCCTCCGTTGCAAGTAAACCAATAGGATTCCCAAAAATAATATAACGATTAAGGTTTTCTCCATAACCTTTTCATTCGGTACATAATGTCAGGTTAGTATTCACACACAAAATTAATCAGCCAAAGACGGAAACAAACTATATCTCCGCCCAAATCAAAAGCTCAATCATAGCGTCGAGTTCCGTATTCGAGATGAGACACTTCGTTTAATTGCTTCAATCCAAATAGTCAATAAATTCCAAACCTCATCACCAAACAAAAAGGATTCGCAATCTCAACACTCCCCGCACTTACCAATAACAAAACAAATCTCCACTCGCCATTTGTATTCCCGATATAATCAAGAACACAAGTGTTTGCTCTCAGGCGACATTTCAAATTTACGATATAACCAGTATCCTCCATCTGCCAAGAAGTCTATGGAATAGCAAAGCAACGTCCAACCAGAGTGCCAGAATAATCCCCCTCCCCTCCCCCTTACAAAAATAAATCAACCACTAAGTCAATAAATGCGCCCCACAAAGTGGTACTTAATAAACTAAACGTTTCGTACTCACCTTCGAGACTCAAGTCGGAGCTGTGCGTCATCACTGGATTAACTCCCGCAACATCTGCATCCACGGATGTTGTGTTCATGCCACTGGCCGTGCTGTTATTTGTCGCAATAACACTTCCATTAGTTCGTGTGACATTGCTATAGAGTTTCGGAATCGCCTCCGATTCCTTGTAAAACTGATCATCATCGTACAACTCATTTACATCGCCTTCAAAGTCCTCCAGTTCGTCTGCTTCGACATCGCTCTCGTATCGGTCCTTGAGGACCTGTTTGGGCACTGTTTTGGCATGCAACAAAGAAATGCAAAATTCATGACACCAATCACTAGTCAAACGATCAATTACTTTAAATTGTTTGCTCAGCAACACATCCGCCATCGTGCACCCTTCCGCTCGTTGCTTGTTGTCAGAAGGATATGTAGTCATACACACACACACACAAACACAGGGAGTAGAATTCCCATTTTGAATAAATTAACAAGCAAAATTGAGCGGAAGCGTGCACATCTAATTCCAGGAGAGTGTGCTGCTGCTGTGCCAGAACAACCATCAACTGCCAGCTAGCATGTTCAACTTACCGCACGTGTAAACAACCTTAAGGTACATTCGGGAATTCTGGTGACATGGTGATCCGAAGGTATTTGCGTCCGCTGCCAGGTTGCATCTCCTACGGCCGTGACAAATTTGCATAACTGTCTCGGTTGCATACGACGCTAGGCAGGCTGAAAACACATACACACACACAAAAAAAAGAGAAAAACTTCGTCACAAGAAACATACAAAAAAAAAAACAACCTGCAACAGAACAACAGGGAACAAGTGCAGGATCTAAGGATATGTATACGTACGAGTACATATGCATATGAGTGTCATAACAATTTACAACGTTTTGTTTGCGGATAGACTTACTTTCCTCCTTAACTCCTTGTGGCTGGGGGCATTGTATACTCTCGTATTCAGTCCGTCCAAAGCTAGCACTATATACAGCGATCCGAGAGTAAGGATTACACTCTAATTGGGCCACATCGTTGTGACAGGCTACCTTGCTGCGAAACTCATCTGCAAGAGAGAAAGAGACAGAAAGAATGCATGTTAGGAATTATTCTAAAGGCTTTCTCATCAAGTTTGTGTTTTGAGTGTAGTGGGCATGCTTATGGCAGAGGATACAAATTGCAGGATGAGTAGTGCGCTAAGAGGAGCTCGTTGCATGAGTGTCAATTTATGAAGTGTTATTAAAAAATTCCTAATGCCCGAAGTTAAGTGGAACCACACGGTGTTGTACGTTGATTTTTATGCAAATGTACGTGTATCTAGATGTGTGCTCTGTTTGGGGATGGGCTTAAGCACACACAAACACTCATAAATTCCACAAAAATTAACGGATGTCTGGTATTTTAGAAAATATTTTCAAAATTATTTAAATTTAAGTTGTATAGGCAGGTACATGTTGTTGTTGATTTACCCAATCCTCTGGCTTTGTATTGGTAGCGGCATTGCGATCAAAATGCATCCGGATTTCTACGAAATCTTGAGTAAACATGGCAACACTACGATTTTAGAGGAAATGCATTTGGGTACTGGAAAACATTAAGAACGAGTCCAAATGATTTCATGCTTAATAATGTGAATATTAGGTTAAGGCTTTTTTTAGTGCGAGGTAGGGGTGTACTAAAAATTATGTAGAATCTGAGAGCATACGACTACATAGAGTGCGTATCTTATAAAACGAATATTTTCTATGTGGGGTACTGATATTGATACCCCAGTGTTCACATTGCTACCCCAGCATCAAACAACAGCTTTGGCAACGCATACGATCTACGAAATTTCCCTTTCGCACTTACCGCCCGCGTCAAAAATGGCTACAAAATTTTTAGCTGTGATGCTATGTAGTTTTAATCTCTTTGATAAAATAAAATACGGACGGGCTCAGTAGTGCGATGAACTACCGCTCAGAGGATCTGAGTTCGATTCTCAGCCGTAGCAACACCTAAAATGATTTTTCACTGGCCCTTCTCTCGTGATGATTTGACAAATCACCCGATTAGTATCAAAATTCACCAAAATAAGCCTTATATGAGCTCACGCCCAAGCGGAAGGAAAAGGTGACATAGCTAAGGATTGCTAGTACGATGTTAAAATCGTGCTGGGATATCTTAACGCAAAGGTAGGAAGAGAAGACATCTTTAGCAGTGTTGTCGGAAAACATAGCCTACGCGACAACACGTCTGGTAACGGACTTAGGCTAATTGACTTCGCTACGGAACGCAACGCAACTATAGTCAGCACACGGTTTCCTCACCTCGATATCCATAAGGGGACATAGCGGTCTCCAGATCAACGAACGGTCAACCAAATTGATCATATTGCGATGGACAAGAGGCACGCATCCAGCATTTTGGATGTCCGAACATTCCGAGGAGTGGTAAGAAGCAGTGGTAATAATGCTGATATCCACCACGCCACAAAAAACCGGAAATACTGTGAAAAAATTGTATGTCGAAAGACTGTAACCTTAAGAGACCGCCAAGATCTTTGAGCAACGCGTATCTTTTAACCTCTCGATTGACACCATACCACCAGCATCGAATGTCGAAGAACAGTGGCAACGATATACCAACAAGCCGTTAGATCAGCAGCATAGGATGTGTTTCTCGCGCCCACTAGCAAGAAACCCATGGTTTGATGAGGAATGCCGACAGATGGTCGCAGCCGAAAACGAGGCCTACAAGCCTAGCTTCAGGTGAAGACGAGGGATGTTATTGAGCTTAATAGGCAGAGAAGAAGGGAAGAACGCCGGCTTTTCAGAAATAAGAAAAAAGAGCAAGAAAAGTGCGCGATCGAGGATAAAGAGAGGTGCCACATCAGGAACGATGTTCGCAAGCTTTACCAAAGTGTTAAACGTCAAAACCAAGGATATAAGGATCGAACAGAATCCTGTCGAGATGAACAAGGAAATAAGTTAGTTGAGATACAGTCGACCGTGAGGATATGGAAGAACAACTTTTGCAGACTGATAAACGGCGATGACGAACAACATTCCGTAGTCAGACAGAACGGCCCATTCAATACTGCCAACAACAGCAAAAACTGCCAACCACCTGACCTGAATGAAGTGAGGACAGCAATATTGAAACTCCAGCAGCCGGAAATGACGGCCTTCCCGATTAGCTTTATAAGGCCGGCGGAGATGACTTGGTAAGTAACGTGTACCAACTCATAAGCCAAATCTGGTGGGGAGAAAGTATGCCTGCAAAATGGCATCGTTTGTCGGATCCACAAGGAAGGAGACCCTCTAAACTGCGCCAAGTACAGAGGCATAAGTCTCTTCAATAACGCCCACAAGATCCTATCTGCCGCATTATGTGAACGCCTAAAACCGTTTACGAACAACCTGATCGGCCCTTATCAGTGTGGTTTTAGGCCAGAAAAGTCCACAACCGATCAAATTTTCACACTTCGGCAGATCCTGGTAAAAACTCGAGGAAGTCCAAATCGATGCCCTCCACCTATTCATCGATTTCAAAGCCGCATACTACAGCATTTATAGAGACGAACTATACAGATCCATGCCAGCTTTTGGTATACCTTCCCAACTCGTCCGTTTGTGTAGGATGACGATGGAGTATTCTCGCTGCTCCATCAGGGAAACGACCTCACCGACAACCTTATCCTCATCGATATCAAGAAGTCATGGGACTTCTTCAATTTGTTTCTTGAGAGGATTGTGCAAAACTCTCGAGCCAACACTAGAGGCACAATTATCCAAAAATCGATACAACTATTTGCATACGATGACGATATTGACCTCATTGGTAGAACTCAACGTGATGTCATAGCAACGTTTGCTAGTATGGAGAAGGAAGCGGCAAAAATTGGTTTAGCAGTAAATGACGGCAAGACAAAGTATATGCTGTCAAGACGAAAAGACACACAACATCGACGAATTGGATAGAACGTCACCATTGACAGTTGTAACTTTGAGATAATACGGGACTTTATCTACCTCAGTTCCGATATTAACTCTGACAACAACATCTCGTCAGAAATTAAACGAAGAATTACTCTTGCCATACGCTGTTTCTTCGGGCTAAGAAGACAATTCAGTAGTAAAACCCTCATTCGAACTACTAAGGCGATCTTATATAAGACCCTGATCATCACAGTCCTGCTCTACGGCGCAGAAGTATGGACGGTATCAAAAATGGATGAAGAAATCCCTGTTCGATTTGGGAGGAAAATTCTTCGAAAAATCTTCTGTCCTGTTTGAGTTGAAGTGACATGGATACGAAGATTCAACCAAGATTTATACGAGCTGCCCTCCACATTGGACGTTTAAGCTTGTTAAGACATGTAGAATGGACACCAATACTCCGGCTCGCAGAGTCTTCGATCGCTAGCTCGACGTCGGACACAGTAGAGGAAGACCTCGTTTTAAGTGGCGCGCACAAGTAAAAACCGACCTCAGCCAACTTGGAGTGCGCAAATGGAGGCAGTTAGCTATTTACCGGGCTAATTGGAGAGGCATGTTGGTCGAGACCCAGGTTCATTCCGAACTGTAGCGCCACTTTAGTAAGTCAGTATGTTGTCCCTCGTGCGGTTCCTTGTGGTTTTTTTATTCAGAGCCTCATCTTTAGGCGAAAACCCAACCTTCCGTTTCTTGTTATGTCTTTTCATGGGACCCGATTCGTTTCGCGTGCTAGCTCTGCTTCATCGGTGTGGTATTCCTTGCAAGAAGGTGCTTTCATGAGGATTATACATTGGGAATATCAAAGTCATTCCCAAAATCACATCGAATTACTACATGTTTGCCTTTCCTACTTAATTTCATTTTGACAAATGTGAAGGTCAATCGATTTTCATTTCTCGAATTAGTTGAAAACTGAAAACAAATTCTCGATGAAAGGTATCAAATGAAAATCCTTTTTAAATTTAGAACCTTCCTAATACTTGGAAATACTTCTAAGCATTCCATCAGTCGCAATAAACTTGAAACTCCATTAAAAACTTGTTTGTTGGGTAAATCCTTTTTGGAATTGTCAAAACGATAATAAAATTAAACCATTTCCACCCTGGAACCATTGCTTTTGTTTTCTCGATTTCTCCCATGGAAAACTCTGGTGTAAGAGAAAAATATTTTTCCTTGTGGCTTTACCAAGCAACGGTAAAGTCGGATAAATGTTTTCCCCAAGAAAACGCTTCACTTCCAAAACACTATTATTTTCTCCGAACACAGACCATAATAGAGGAAGTCCTTCAATTGTTTTCCCGCACGCCGCCACACAAACAGAGAAAATTATAAATGGTTTTCCAATGCAATTGCATTTTCATATATTTGTTGGACAACCTTCTTACACCGCTACTACGACACACAATAAGACCTTTCTTGGTCCTTGTCACATCCTTCATTTCTGAGAATTAAAACAAATCCATTCAGGACCTATGGTTATTATTTGATTTTACAATTTCCGTTTTGATTTTGTAAGGTGCTTCCTGGCCTGGTGGGTAAGATTGGTGTACAAAGGAAATGCACGCACTCCATGCGCATTCTGCACATACAAAATAGGTGTGTAATTTAAACAGGGCTTTGGTGTAACAAAGCAAGGACGACGAAAGGAAATAGAAAATAGAAAACAAGTGCAAACTTCCCTTAATTTATTGCATTCGTAATGAAATACAAAAGGAAAACAAAGAGCACCATACACACAATATCACAACTTTTTCCGTTTTAATTGTTCGTCCTTTTTACACTCGTATCAAGGATTCATCGAGGGAAATTCTTTGAAATATCGTGCGGTATCCTCTGTGACAGGCACACGTGTGTGTATTCATGGAATTTTACACCTCAAATGGGTGGTTTTGGTACAATTATTGTTGGTGTGGGTGTTAGACAAGGCAGGAGGGGAAGTAAGATAAAAAGGCTTTTTGCACGAGAAGCCAGCCAGTCGAAAGTGTTAGGCATTCAAATGGTTATTGTAATTGTGGGGACTATTGTTGTAATTGTAGGTGGCGGAAGGGTGAATAATCCTTTTTGCAATTAGGATTATATGGAAAATAGTGGAAAAATATGTGTTTCGCATTAGCCCGAAAGATAGTTGCATTATCAATTATAATCTTGTCCCGCTGACTTTAGCAAGGTTGGGTTCAATATGTATGTTAGCCATAGAAAGTCAAAAGGTTCGGAACGCGATTATATGAAACCACTTAAGCTTTTACCTAGCTGATGCCTACGAACTCTTAACATTCTCTTGCCGACCTTGATAGTAGATAGGGTTTGCAGCTCTGAGTAATGTCTTGGCACATCAAAGCGATGAGTAAGACATGTCCTCACTGTCATGCGCATATTACTCTTTCAAGGAGAAGAATTCTAAAGACGGATTCAACGGTGGCGTCTACCATCAAGATAGGATGGTCGAAGTGAAAAACCTACATTAAGTGCTTTGACATATTTGCACAACATGTCATTTAGTTATCTCAAGTGTGAGTTAGTCACTTTGAACAGAGATGACGGCGGATGAACTGAAAAGCCAACGGAATCGCTCAATCCCGTAGTGGATACCGATGGCCCCTTGTACTATCCTATCAAATAAATTTTAGCTATCCCAACAGGTTGGTGGTTGTGCTTCTGGTTTACTTCTTAATCAAAAAAAAAAAACTAAAACCCCCTAAAAGGGACTGATTAACCAGTTCACGACCATGCTCAATGATAAAGGACTACGACGTCCGTATCTGCTCTTGGCATGTGAAAACATTTAACAGAAGAGGTGAAGTCAAACAACTAGCAGAAAATATATTCAGGTATTGCTGATATCTAGGAAATTCGATGGAATCGGCCGGGCAAAACTGTGACATCTACTTCCATCTGCGTCATAGAAAGCCCGTTAGTCAGTCTATCTAACGGCATAATTTCAGATTTTTCCTTCCAAAAATAGCACCGTTAGAGGACAATCGTCCCTTAATTTTGGTGCAATTTTTAAGGTTGTAAATCGGGTTTCACGTCCTACAACCCTCAAGGATGCCTAAGATAATTTTTTTTGAATGCAGTTAGAAAGCCCGTTAGTCAGTCGGCATAATTTCCGATTTTTTTTTCCGATTCTTTTTTTAAATGACAGAATTAAGCAAGAAGTCTTTGAAGACAATCAATCAATTGCATCAATCCGCATCAATCCCTTCTTCGCACATTTTAGTTTTTTTTTAAGTTTTTGTGATTTCAAGGAAAAGGTAATATTTCTAAGGACTTTTTCAATGACTCAAAAACTCCGTTAAATAACTCTCTGAGGGACATATTAAAATCGCGCTGCGAGATTTGAACGCGAAGCTATGAATACTGTAACACTATAATACTTCAAAAGATGTCCTCTATCTCTGGAAGTATTTTGAGAAAACTATAGCTTACATGACACCACATCTAGCAACGGACTTATGCTCATTGACTTCGCTGCGAAACGAAATTCCAATATCCATCACAAAGGTTCCTAACCTTGATATTCATAAAGTGGCATATGGCAGTTTCAAGATCAACAAACGGTTAATATATGAGATTTCCAATGTTTCTGCGGAGCTTAAATCAGTTTGAACCACTAACTTGTGACGCCATATGTAAGAATGCGGATATCAACTACTCCACAACATCTTCGAAATATCGTGACAAAATGTGATGTCGGTTGCTAGGAGATCGGAAAGTTCTTTGCAGAACACGTATCCCTTAACGTCTTTGTTAACACAATTCCACCAGTATCTTATGTCGATGAACAATCGCGGTCACCAGCAAAAAAAAATCCAGGGTTTGATAAAGACACATGCTTGCAACAAAAAACAAGACCTACAAAGCTGCAAATGCAGAGCTCACATTCAGCTTTATAAACAAAAAGAAGGGAAGAACACTGGCTTTTCAGAATGAAGAAATAAGACCAAGAAAACGTTCGAGATATAGAGAAGTGCCACTCCAGAAATGATGTTCGTAGGTTAATCGAACTGAATCCTGTCGAGATGAACATGAGGAGATAGTATAGTTGAGACTCAGTTGATGTTAAGACTATTGAACCAATTAAAAACCAAGTATATCTAAACACGAGCTCAAAAAGCCTGCTAGAATTTACGGCCTTCATATAGCCGGTGGATATTATTTGTTAAATATCAAAATTTGGGCTCATAAAATCACACCCCATGAATTGAACCTCAGCATTAATTCTCCGATCATCAAAAAACTCCAGAGGACAAAAGCATCTTCAACATGGACTACAAATTCATACCTGCCGCAATAAGTAGACGCTTGAAACGGTGCACCAACAACCTGATCGGTTCTTCAAGGAGGTGGTTTTAGACTAGAAAAGTTCAGAATCAATCATATCTTAATACTTTCGCAGGTCCTGGCAAAAAACCAAAGAAACCCAAAAGCATTTATAGAGCCGAACTTTTTATGAAAAAAAGATCCATATATCTTGTGTTGATATACCGCCTAAAATCGTCATTTTGTACAGGGTGACAAAAAATATTCGATACCATAAAAGAGTTTAGGCAATGTGACGCACTGTCATGTGACTCCTTGAACATTATTCTCGAGGGGATTGTGCAAAACTCCTTAACGAAATTTCCAAGCCACGTGTGCTAGTATGGAGTAGGAAGCGGCTAAACTGGGCTTAACAGTAAATGAATGAAGAGCTAAGTTTGTACTGCAAACAAGAAAGGACACAAAACATGGAGGACCTAGCGTTCTCACAACCATTCATATGTGCGTGTGTACCTCTTGCATGACGGTGGGACCTCCTCAAGCTATTCTTGACAGTTGATACTAATTACTTTCATACTTAAGTGGCGCTATAGTCCGGAATGAACCTGGGCCACAACCAACATGCCTCTCCAATTATCCCGGTCCTTAGCTAACTGCATATAGTTGCGCACTCCAAGTTGGTAGAGGTCGGTTTCTACTTGTGCGCGCCACTTAAGGCGAGGTCTTCCTCTAGTTCGTCCGACGTCGGGCTGGGAATCGAAGACTCTGCGAGCCGGAGTATTGGTGTCCATTCGTTCTACATGTCCTAGCGTCCATGTCCAATGCGGAGTTTTTTGACCAGTGGCATGTCGCTGTACTGCTCGCATAGTTTTTGATTCAATTTTCGTCTCCAAAGCCCGTCAACGCAAACGGGACCGAACATTTTTCAAAGAATTTTCCTCTCAAATCGACTAAGGAATTCTTCATGCTTCAGCGCCATAGACCAGGACTGGGATAATCAGAGTCTTATAAAGGAAATCTTTAGTAGTTTGAGTTAGGGCCTTACTAACGAATTGCCTTCTTAGCCCGAAGAAACAGTGTTGTCAAGAGCAATTCTTCGTTTAATTTCTGACGAAATGTTGTTGTCAAAGTTAATAGCGGAGCTGAGGTAGACAATCTCAAACTTAGGTCTGTAAATTTTGACGTTCTGTATAATTCGTCGATGTTGTGTGTCCTTTCGTGTTGACAGCTTTTACATAGTATTGCCCTCAATACTGCCAAACCCACTTTTGCCGCTTCCTACTCGATACTAGTAAACGTGGCTATGACATCACGTTGAGTCCTACCAATGATTTCAATATCGTCGGCGTATGCTAGTAGTTGCACCGATATTTGGAAAATTGTGACTCTGGAGTTTTGCACAATCCTCTCAAGAATCAAACTGAAGAAATCACATGACAGCGCATCGGCTTGCTTAAATCCTTTTTTGTTATCGAATGTGTCGGTGAGGTCGTTTCCGACCCTGATGGAGCAGCGAGAATTCTCCATCGTCATCCTACGTCAACGGAAGAGTTTGGGCGGTATACCAAAACAAGACATGGCTCTGTATAGTTCGTCGTATGTGGCTTTGAAATCGATGAATATGTGGTGGGTATCGATTTGGACTTCTTCGGTTTTTTCCAGGATCTGCCGAAGTGTGAAAAATTGATCAGTTTTGGACTTTCCTGGCCCAAAAACACACTGAATATGGTTGTTGGTATACGGTTTCAGGCGTTCACATATTACAGCAGATAGGATCTTGTGGGCGATGTTGAGGAACATGATGCATACAGGCATACATTCTTCCGACCAGATTTGGCTTATGAGTTGGTGAATGCTGCTTACCAATTCATTTCCGCCGGCTTTATTAAGCTTTGCGGGAAGGCCGTCATTTCCAGCAGCCTTATTAAGCTTGAGTTTCGATATTGCTTTCCTCACTTAACTAAGGTCGGGTGGTTTGCAGTTTTCGCTGTCGTTACCAATGTTGAAAGGTTCGTTCTGCCTGACAGCGGAATGTTGTTCGTTATCGCCGTATAACAGTCTGTAGAAGTGGTTTTTCCATATCCTCAGCATCGACTGTGTCTCAACTACAAAATTTGCTTGTTCATCTCCAGGGCACTCTGTTCGAGCCTTGTATCCTTGGCTTTGTCGTTTTACACTTTGGTATAAAATGGCGAACATCGTTCCTGGAGGGGCAGGTCTCTATATCATCGATCGCGTGCTTTTTTTTCTGAGAAACTGGTGTTCTTTCCTTCTTCTCTGCCTATAGAGCTCAACAACAGCTCTCGTCTTCACCTGCATCTTGGCCTTGTAGGCCTCGTTCTTGGCTGGGAGTATCTGTCGGCATTCCTCATTAAACCCGGGGTTTCTTGTTGGTGGGCGCGAGAAACTTAGCACTCAGTTGCGGCTGATCTAATGGCTGGTTGGCATCGTTGCCATTGTTCTTCGACATTCAATGCTGGTGGCATGGTGATAATCGAGAGGTTAAGGAATACGCGTTTCGCGAAGACAACATACAGGAGAATAATCAATATCTGCCACAACCACAACTTCTGGCAGCCTTGTAAGGACTGTTTAGGTCTGTATAAGAAAACCGTAAACACATTTAAAATGGAGGCCTGGATGGATTTTTGCCATTCCATTGAAACTCTCAAGGACTCCGCTAGGCTAACCTAAATTCTGTCTAAGGAACACTACAACCTTTCTTTTCTGAGAAGATCAGACGGTCAGACTTCATCCTTCCTGGATGCAGTGATAATAGAACGGAACCCGGGAGGTTTCGGCAATAATCTCCGAGGAAAAAATTTCCTGGGCTACTAACAGCTTCTGTCCGTTTAAATCTCCGGGACTTGACGGCATACTGCCAGTTATGCTGCAAAGAACAAGGGACCTAACAGTGCCATGGCTGGTGGAAATGTTTTAAAAGCTGCTAAATACTAAACCACGAACCTTGCTCGTGCAGACGCGCTTGAGTGGTATTTATACCGAAGGTAGGCAAACGCGGTAACGAGACCGCGAAAGACTCCAGACCAATCAGTCTAACCTCCTTTGTACTAAAAACCCTGGAGCGCGTTCTAGAAATCTGCGAAGGTGGATTGATTGGTTCCACTTTTCGGTGAGATATGACATCAAATCACCAGTGGACCTGTTACTGCGAAAACCGTATTTAGGGTCATTGAGGAGTTTTTGTGATTCAACATACTTTATAAGCTGAAGCTTTTCAGCGTTTCTATGACCTTATAAAGAAGGGATGTATGTTAAGATCGATCAATAGTCTTGCGACTGTACGAGTACGAAAGTGGATTGGTCTCATAGCATGTTCTACGTTCTATAGTACAGGGGGCGGCTGGGCGCAATCTGCCAGTGCAGAATTGGCTGCAAAATAAGCACCTAGCAGATTGGCTTTGTCTAGAGAGGTGCCAGCTAAAATGTCATTGGAAATGAGCATTGGGATGGTAGATGAGGTCGAATTCTACTACATGTATGCCTTACCTCCGACTCCTAACCTGAAGGGGCGATGTTTTTTATTCCTTTTTGTTTTTTTCATAAAAACAGAACAATCGCTACATAGTTTCCATAAACTGTTCTTAAAAATTTTCAATTCTAATCAAAGTCACTAAATAACCATCCACTTTCAGCTGAAATTAGAAGTTCAAGGACTTATTTCAGGCAATTTTTTCAGGAATACATCACAAATATACACAAAAGTGAGCAATTCCTCGATTTTTTCCTTTCATTCATTTTTAGCAAAATTTTTAATATTCATTCTCAAAGCTATGTAGAGGGCTGGAGGGTTTTCCCAGCATTTTACACAAAAGCACACTGACCGCAAAACTTTTCCTTCATGACAATAGCAGGCAATAAATAATAAGGAGCGAATAATCGGAGACATTTCGCGTATCCCGCAAACCCAAAACCTTGGAATCCGTATTATCGGTGCAAAATGTATCGCAGCTGTTATTTCTAATTCTTAGCTCGAGTGGAAATGGAAATGTTGTTCTACGATTTCTTCATGAATAATCATCAGACAATGAAATGCAAATTGCAACGGCATCAACACCGCGAGCGTGGAACACTCAGTGCTCGTATTTCCCAGAAAGACTCGCATGAACTACCGCCAACTAGCGTTGAAAAACCGCGAATCCAGAACGGAAAGCATTTAAATTTTCGAGGCTATTATTCAATTGTTTTTGTTCCTGATTTGCGGATGTTATTTTTTTTTTGTTGGTAGTCGTAGTTGTTTTAGTATCCTTTCGCCGCTGGGTGCTAACGATAGCTAACGAAAGGTGTGCGACGCTGACACCGAAAGGCAATGACTGAGTTACCGCAACACGATGACAGGTCCTTTGAAGGCAGCTCACGAACAGAAAAGTGGGTGCTTGTTGGTTTTGGCAAAAGGTTTTGCCACGAACCGCTGTGCACAGAGTAAAGCAACGGAATCATTAATAAGGTTAATGGGTGGCTTGGGTTTTTTTTTTTTGAAATCCCAGTAGCCATAAGTTTTCTTTCAACGGATATGGGGACGTTCGTTTCCCAAGATAGGCGCATATAGGATTTGTTGTTCCAATTTTGGGAGCCATCCAAATTTACTCCAAGGATCAATAAATAAAACATGAAATTTTGTAGTAGTTGGCCGTGGAGACCCATCTGCAATACCTATGGCATTCGCAATGTTTAGTCTGACTTTACCCGTATCAAGGTTTGTCATGCATAGAGTTGAGACGACAGGGTGGCGCACTTTCCCTTTGCACTGGTCTTTCATATTTGGAAATCCTTTATTTCGAATACTCTAAATGTCATACATTTAACATGAATTTATGACATCTCAAGGAACTGAAATAAAATTAAAATCATATGAGGAGTTACAGGATCCTGTCTTTTTCTAAAAATGTCTCCACCGAAGGGATACTTCTCTCTCGTTTTTTTTTTTGTAAGTTTTCCGATTTGAAAAGTTTTTCTTTGCAGTGAATATTAGACTTGCCGAAAACTATCTCAGTTCAATGTGTGTGTATGATGTAACCATTTGCCTGACATTTGGTTGCAGAGTTCCTTCCGGTATGTTCCGTTCGTGATTTTGTGTGCTCTTACGATGATGATGCTGCCGATATTTGTTGGGCCCTCGGGTAAATGTTTTGGGGGTGTTGGGTGAATGAATGTCCTTGTTTATGTAAGCAAAATCGTTGTTTTCTTTTCAGTTCTTCCTGTAGATTTTGTTTTTTTTCAGATTTTTTTTTAAATACAGCAGAGGAATGTCATTAATATTCAAATAATCTAAAGTAGAGCAGCAAAAATATAGTTTGGGTAGGAATGGGGGCTATATTACATGAGGTTTATTTTTAAGGGAACACGAATTTGAATACAAGGATTTTAATGAAAGCAAATGGATTCTAGGTACAGAAGAAGAAATATTGGGAAATCAGTTCGTCCATAATGTGTATGCTTTTGAAGAAATAAGGTTACAAAGTTACATAACATTAAAATCATTTGTGTAAGGAGGGTTGTGGGATGGAGGGGACAATTTTGTTGATTCTTCGTGGTATTTCTTTTTGTTGGTTTTATAAAAAAAACAATCGAATATCACATATATTCTAAAATGCATGTCTTCACACATTTAAACACAGGATACATATCCGTTTAAATGAATGATTGAAGGGGAAGTGGAAACACTAAAGCTTAGCAGTTCATGTCTCTGCTGTGTTTTTGGGTTTACATTTTGTTAGAGGCATAGGCAGTCAAGCTTATAGGAGATGACATGTCGTTGTTTATTTATCGAAAGGCAATTTAAGCAATCCCCACTGCTGAAATGAAACCCTTCCTTGTAAAACGCCCTATCGAAGAGCAAATACTGTATAAACCATCACATGGATGCCCCATCATATCCTTGTGTTCAGAGACCAAGAGGAGCTTACCATTCAACAGTCAGATTAGTCTGTCAAAATGTCATTATGTGACTTCGAATCACGGGTGGTACGGAAAATAGTGAATATCAACAAAATCACGCGGATCTTACTCCTCATTTGTGAAAAAAGTATCAAAAGGGTATAATCCATAAGCTCTTTCAGAAAAAAATGCATTAATTCTGTTTTTACGTTGGGCCTGGCAAGGGGGGCCCATGCCCCTGGTGGCACTTCCTCCATAAAATGCAGCTGCATACTGGGGAGCAGCGTTCATTGGACTTTGTTGTTATTACTTACTTTCTCACTCTGAAGGTTAATGCTGGTAAATTTGATATAACGGGTGTTTTTTTTTTAGAGGTATAGAACTTTAAGAGGCACGCGCGGATGTCTGAACATTCCGAGGAGCTAACACCGACTCGGATCACTACCTTGTTGCAGTCAAGATAAGGATGCGGATATCCAACACGCCACAACAATCAATAAATACTTTGAAAAAAATTTCATGTCAAAAGACTGCAATCGCAAGAGACCGCAAAGACCATCGCGCAACGCGTACCCTTATCCTCTCAATTAACACCATACCACCAGCAGCGAATGTCGAAGGTCAATGGCAACGATGCCAACAAGCCATTAGCTCAGCAGCAACTGATGAGTCAGGTGTCTCGCGCCCACCAGCAAGAAACCCCTGGTTTGATGAGGAATGCCGACATATGCTCGCAGCCAATAACGAGGCCTACAAGGCTAAGCTGAAGGTGACGACGAGAGCTGCCATTGAGCTCTATAGGCACAGAAAAACGGAAGAATAACGGCTTTTCAGAGGATATAATCAGGGGCGACGCCAGGAACGATGTTCGCATGTTTTACCAAAGCGTAAAACGTCAAAGAAAAGGATACAAGGCTCGAACAGAATCCTGTCGGAATGAACAAGGAGATATCGTAGCTGAGACACAGTCGATTATGAAGATATGGAAGAACCACTTCCGCAGACTGTTAAACGGCGATGGCAATCAACAGCCCGCTGTCAGGCAGAACGAACCATTCAATATTGGCAACGACAGCGAAAACTGCCAACCACCCGACCTGAGTGAGATGAGGTTCTAGCTTAATAACGCTGCCGCAAATGATAGCCCTCCCGCTCAACTTTTTAAAGACGGCGGACATGGCTTGGTAAGAAACATCTACCAACTCATAAGCCAAATCTGGTCCGCGAAAGTATGCCTGAAATATGGAACCTCAGCATCGTTTGCCCGAACAACGAAAGAGGAGACCCTTTGAACCGCGCCAACTACAGAGACATAAGTCTCCTCAACATCGCCTACAAGATAATATCTGCCTTAATATGTAAACGCCTAATACTGTTTACCAGCAGCCTGGTCTTCCCTTATCAGTGCGGTTTTAGTCTAGGAAATTCCACAACCGATCAAATTTTCACACGGCAGATCCTGGAAAAAACCTAAGAAGTCCAAATCAATACCCACCACGATATACGAAAGCATTTATAGAGACGAACTATACAGAGTCATGTCTAGTTTTAGTATAACGACCAATCTCGTCTGCGTGTGAATGATGACGATGGAGAATTCTCGCTGATCCATCCGGGCCGGAAGCGACAAATTCGATACGAAAAAAGGATCTAGGCAAGGCGATGCGCTGTCCTGTGACTTCTTCAATTTGATTTTTGAGAGGATTGTTGAAAACTCCCGAGCTAACACCAGAGCCACGAAAAATCGGTACAACTACTAGCACCCGCTGACGATATTGACATCATTGTACAACTCAACGTGAAGGAAGAGGTGCTGTTCGTGCAAAAAGATGAACTCCTGGACATCTTGGTATCATTGAAAAATAAAAAGTCGGCAGGAGAGGACGGTGTCCCAAACGTCGTATTGAGACACCTGCCAATAGAAGCAGTTGATATCTTCACCACCCTGTTTAACAATGCACTGAATAATACACATTATCCGGTGCACTGGAAAACGGAGTTGGTACATCCTATCCCCAAAAAGGACAAGGACAAAAAAAAAACCCTGCAAATCTTCGGTCAATAAGCCTTTTGTCGAATGTAAGCAAGGTATTCGAGAAGATAGTCAATAGAGCTCTACTTAAGTGGGTTGAGGAAAACAAAATTATTCCGGATCAGTTTGGTTTTCGAGCGAGGCATGACACTCTGTCCGACATCCAATGGAATAAATCAAAAGGACAATGTATAGGGACCTGTCTGGTTGACTTTGTATAGTTAGAGAGGCTTTTCTACAAGCTGACCAGAATGGGCATGCGGAAACCCATGCTATATATGATATATGAAATGCTTATGGGAAAGAAGTTCGTTGTCAAATGTGGCAATGTAACTTCGAGTAAAGTATTTGAAATTAAAAACGGTTTACAACAGGGGCGGTGAACTCCCCGATATTGTTTAACATTTATACAAGTGATCTTGTAGGTTCTCTCAGACACGCTATAGCGTACGCAGATGATCTAGTGGCGTACAGATCAGGTCCGAAAATTGGAGTCATCAACATACTTTTGCAACGTGACTTTGATCACATTAAGGGATATTGCGATGATTGGAAATTGAGGATACCAGAAAAAACTGGAAAAAATTTTGTATCATTGGACAGCATGGACGGCCGTTGGCGGTGAGAAGTGAAGTCAAATACCTTGGCATCTGGCTTGACAAGTTTCTGTATTTTAATAAAAATGTGGATGCTTGTCTGGCCAGGGCTAGGGGGGCTTATGCTCTGACAAGAAGATTGTTTCATAGCAGTCAACTTGATTCAAGGGTGAAAGTCATTTGCTACATGGCCCTCATAAGGCCGATCATCGCTTACGGTTGTCCCGTGTGGTTCAATGTGGCACCAGCCTACATGGAAAAGATACGGCTGTTTGAGAGGCGGTGTCTCCGATCCTGCTTAGGATTGTACCGAACGCCGGACTCCGAGTACATAAGATATTATCGCAACGAGGTTCTATACAATGGGGCTCAGTTGAATAGAATTGACAATTTCCTGATTAAGGTGACGCGAACGCCAGAGGCATTCATCTATATCGATTCGTTAGGGTTAGTACAAGACAGGAACGGTATCCCGGTTTTATACCACCGCTATCGTGACGCGCGAGACAAACGGCTAGTCCGCGACGGGAACGTCGACAATGCTCCGGAGCTCCTTTGCTTTAGCACGGCGGTATCGGATCGCGATAGGATCGATGCTGCAAAACAGCGCACTGAATTCTGGTGGCTATATGAGGAAGGTGATTCTGCACTTCCTCAGGACTTTGCGGACTTTTAGTCCAACTCCATTGTTAAGATTTTAAAATTAGGAACAAGGTCTGGGGCGGGGCTTGTGCACCATATTGGCGTACAATATGGTTGAACGCATGCTGCCATGGGACCGAAAGACGCAATCAGGATGGCGACCCCTCGGGGCATATGCAACGAGGGCTCGCCATCCCGATTATGATTAAGTTAGGTTTAAGTAGTTAAGTAGTCTTAAGTTAGGCTTAAGTAGTTTAAGTAGTCTTAAGTAGTCTTGCCAAGCGCTTTTGCTTCGGACTAAGAAGTCAATTCAGTAGTAAAGCAGCCACTCGAACTACTAAGAGGATCCTATATAAGGCCTGATCATCCCAGTCCTGCTCTACGACGCTGAAGCATGGAGCGTATCAAAAGCGGATGAAGAAATTATTGGTCGATCCGAGATGAAAATTCTTCGAAAAATCTTCGAAAAACTGAAGGCAGTTACCTAAGGACAGTGCTAATTTTAGAGTCATATTGGTTGAGGCCCAGGTTAATTCCGGATTGTAGCGGTGCTTATGTAAGTATGTAAGTACAGATTTGGGAATTGAAAAAAAGCAATATGGGAACATTTTAAATTTGCGGCTTAGTTTTTGCTATTTTTGTTAGTAAGTA
The DNA here is from genome assembly GCA_949824845.1 of Rhingia rostrata. NCBI lineage: Eukaryota > Metazoa > Arthropoda > Insecta > Diptera > Syrphidae > Rhingia > Rhingia rostrata. The sequence goes on along the minus strand of OX463756.1, from coordinate 121,128,279 downwards.
GTTCGGATATATCTACATAATATTGGGTCATTCATTTCGTGGTTTCAAGTTGAACAAGCTGGCATTTGACAGCTGTGATATGCAGTGGTGCCATTGAATCCAGTCATAGTGACATTTCAGTGGGCTCTATGGTCGAAAGCTGTTACTGGTTCGTATTTCTTTGAAGATGCCAATGGAAAGATGGTTGCAGTCAAATCGGAGCGATGTGGTTGAGTCATAAGCGATATTTTTTTTTGCCGGTGATTGAAGATCATTACTTTGACAATATGTGGATCCACAAAACGGGGCAACGGGGCAACAGGCCACGACCAATCATGGCTTTAATGTGTGAGCAGTTTCCTGGTCGCGTAATTTCACGTTTTGGCGTTGTCAGATGGCCACCAAGATCGTGCGTTTTAACACCATTAAATTTTTTTTCTGTGGGGCTTCGCAAATGTAAGTGATTCGCCGAACTCTCCCATAAACTGCCATAACTGATGTTATGGCAGACATACCTCAAAAGAATCGCATGCTGTCTGAAATATAGACATTAGGATTGTCTAGATATGCTCTAGACAATCTTAATATCTATATTTCGTCTTTACAAAGTTTTATGCTACGTTAATTTTTTGGGGGCGTTTTCATTAAAAAAAAAAAAACGTTTTTTTGATGCAAAATCATTGATAATGATAATATCAACATTTCGTCCATATATTGATTCAACCCACGGCCACTTTTTGGAGCGTTTTCATGCAAAAACCATTTGTATACCCTATGCCATACCATATGCAGTAGAAAAACGTTATATTTTGTCCAATCCGGCAAATTTCCGGTCGATAAGTCTCTTTCCGAGTATCAGCAAGGTTTTCGAAAAGATTCTCAATCGAGCACTGTTCAAGTGGTCTGAGGACAATAATATTATACCGGAGAACCAGTTTGGTTTCAAGGCCGGACATGACTGTATTCATGCCGCCTCCAAACTCGTCTCTGATATACAATGGAACAAGGCCAAAAAACAGTGCACGGGTGCATGTCTGGTTGATTTAGAGAAGGCTTTTGACACCGTATGGTTAGAGGGCCTCTATCTAAAGCTGACCAGACTTGGCAAAAGTAAACCACTGCTATATATGCTTCATGACATGCTGCCTGGTAGAACGTTTGTTGTCAAAAGTGGCAATGTAACTTCTACCACAGAATTTTTCATTAAGAATGGTCTGCAACAGGGAGCGGTAAACTCGCCGATTCTCCTCAGCATTTACTCTAGGGATATGATAGGTAGTCTTACTCAGGCAATTGCGTATGCGGAAGATCTTATCGCGTACAGAACAGCCCCTACTGTCGAAGTTATTCGAACTAGCGGGAATTTGACAAGATCCAGAGGTATTGTGATGACTGGAAGTTGAAAATCAGTTTTCAGAAATCAGAAACTATCCTGTTTAGGACACCGTTGTCTAGGGCCTCCAGGGATACGAGAAAGAACTGGCGAACGCTGGTGATCGTTGGACCGAACGGACAGCCACTGGCGAGTAAAAGTGTAGTAAAGTACCTTGGAATCTGGTTAGATCAGTATCTATACTTCGGAAGACATGTAGATGCTGCTCTGGCGAGAGCTAGGGCAGCATTTGTCCTGACAAGACGATTGTTTTATAGCAGTCGTCTTGACAGCAGGGTGAAGTTGATTTGCTTCATGGCCCTCATTAGGCCGATGATTGCCTATGGGTGCCCGGTGTGGTCCAACGTTGCCCCATCTCAAATGGAAAAGATACGGGTGTTTGAGAGGCAGTGTCTGAGAAGCTGCCTTGGACTTCGCAGAACACCAGTATCTGACTACACAAAATACTATTCCAACCAGGTCCTATACAACGGGGCCAACATAAGCCGAATAGACAATTTTCTGGAGAAACTCATTCGGTTTCAAGCTGCAAGAGCGATGGCTTCGAACAATAGTCTCATCTTTGGGGCCTTCTATCCCAATGATGAATATTTTAAGAGAGCGCGTTTAAGCGGCTTTATTCCGTTCGAAGGTTTCCTATATTTGGATAGTCGAGGGCTGATACAGGATAGATCGGCGGTTACGCTAATCTACCACGTCTTTCGACGAACTGTGGAAAGACGGCTCCTATACAACCAAGACGTCGTCGCTCAGGGCGGAGGAGATCGCCTGCGGTTCAGCAGGATTGTGTTCGATTGGGACCGTCGGAGTAGGTTACAACAGGAAACCTGTTGTGTTGGTTAAACTAGGTAAAGATAGTTAACTTATGGCCGACTTACATAGTTTTAATCTTAAGGTTTAGGTTAAAAAAGTCATGGTGGCACAAAAAAAAAACGCTTCCTGTGGCTGTTCTAGTTTTTAGGTTATTTTTAGGTAGTTTTAATTAGTTTTACGTAGTTTAAGTTAGTCGATAAGTAGTTTTAATAAGCATGTAAGTTCAAATAAAATAAAATAAAAAAAAGACAAGAAACCAAGTTTTTTCAAAAATCTTTCTTGGTTACCATTGTTATAACTATAGATTTACATATTAGATAATAGGCCGAAAGGCATTACAATAAAGTTGTTACCATTTAATTTAGGGGGCCCCCATAGGGCCAGTAAGTTAGTTAAGTAGTTGATAAGTAAGCTAGTTTTTTAATGAATTTTTGTCTAGCATGTAAGTTAGTTTTAAAATAAAGTAAAATAAAAATTAATGAAAAAAAAAAACGTTGTATTTTGCCGAGCCCTAAAAGATTTTGAACAATATGTTGCGCAAATGTCAATTTCAATATTTCTTTGCCATAAAGCCCATATTTTAGGAATATTTACTTTGAGGTTGGGATATGTTATTGATAAGGTATTGAACGATCCGCACAGCGGACTGTAGCCTTCTCATACACTGCGCGTCATCAGGTTAGCACAGCTTCATCAGCCTAATACGATTGCTTCTGATTTTGTTGTTGTTAACTTGCAGTTACTTTTTTGTTTTCTATTTTTCTCATCTTTGTATGTACTATCATTGGCAGAGATAACATGCAATAACGCTGTACCGTTATATGGTTTTTGCTATTTTCTTTTAGTTTTAATGGAAATATGAGCTAAATTTTTGCGTCATCAGGTTAGCACATGCACCTTGTCTTTCATTTATCTTCGGAATTTGAACACGTATTGGCACCAAATTTTATTTACTGCTCAAGTGATCTATTTTTTTAATATGGGTAAAGGAAAAACGCTATCGGTTGAAGAGAAAGCAAAATTCGAAGCTTATAAAGAGCTCAGGCTTTCAATAAGTGAATTATCAAAAAAAGTTGGCAGAAGTCGAAAAGTGATAAACAATTTTATTACGTAAGTCGGGATATGGTCGAAATAATAAAGGCGGTAATAATAAAGTGATTTCCGATGCTGATAAGAGAGCAATTTTGGGAAACGCATCCAACTCTCATGAATCTACCGCAAAGATCAGGGCAAATGTTGGTGTTAAAGCGAGCTTATCTACTGTTCAAAGGGTGATAAGGAATGCTCCACAATTGAAAAGATTAAGACTAAAGAAAAAAAACCACCACTTAACGATGCTCGAAAAAAAAATGCGACTAAATTTCGCACGAGAGCACATGGCCTGGAAATCTGATTGGCACTATGTTGTCTCTTCGGATGAAAAGAAATTTAATTTGGAAGGACCCGATGGATACAACTAAGGGTGATCCATTTCGAGGTTCCCTACTTTTTTAAAGAAAAAAATACAGAAAATTCAAATTTGATGGGAGAATGTTTATTATCATTTGAAAGAAAATTCTTTGGCATTTATTTTTTGAAGATTATGTCTATCAAATGTTGGCCGTTGCTACGTCGCAGATGGTCCATCCGTTGAGTCCAATTTTCGATCACTCGTTCGAGCATTTTGACTGGTAACTGGCGAATGACACGCGTGATGTTTTCCTCCAAGGCCTGAATCGAAGCGGGTTTGTCGGCATAAGCTTTCGACTTTACATATCCCTACAGGAAAAAGTCTAACGGTGTGATATCACACGATCTTGGTGGCCAATCGATCGGCCCAAAACGTGAAATTATGTGCTCACCGAAATGTTCTCTCAATAAGTCCATTGATTGATGTGATGTGTGGGAAGTGGCGCCGTCTTGCTGAAACAAATGTCGCCGAGATCACGAGATTCAATTTCAGGCATCAAATAGTCGGTTATAGTGGCACGATAACGGTCGCCATTGACGGTTACGTTCGCACCGGCATAATTTTTAAAGAAATATGGACCGATGATTCCACCGGCCCACAAACCACACCAAACCGTTGTTTTTTCTGGATGAAGTGGCAGTTCTTCAATCTCTTCAGGTTGCTCTTCGTCCCAAATGCGGCAATTTTGTTTGTTTACATACCCATTGAGCCAGAAATGGGCCTCATCGCTAAACAAAATTTGCCTCGAAAACGTCGGATTTTCTTGGGACCATAGATCGAAGCGATGTCGCTTGGAAAGGTCGAGCGGCTTCAGTTGTTGCACAAGCTGTATTTTGTACGCTTTCAATTTAAGATCTTGACGTAAAATGCGCCAGTCCGAGTTGCTGCGAACGGCGCCGAATCGACTCTCCACGGTCTTCGTGTACACTCTCAGCTACGGCCGCTATATTTTCTTCACAGCGTGCTGGACGTGGTCTATTCGGTCGAATATTATCCAATAATGAATGCTGGGTCTCAAAATGGGTGATGGTGTTGCGAATAGTACGCTCAGTAGGCCGATTATGTTGACCATAAGTTGAGCGAAGTGCACGAAACACATTCCTCACAGAACGTGAATGTTCATAATAAAGTTGAACAATTTGTAAACGTCGTTCACGCGTAAGTCTTTCCATTATGAAATGCCAAACCATACTAAACAAAAATAACATGACAGCATGACACGACTCACACGTGATCTGTCAAAAAAGGCTATTGAAAAAAGTATCTCTACTTGGATCACCCTTTAATTTACAAACTTTTGAAAATAAAATTTTAAGATCATTTGTCAATGCGCCGTGGTATATAAGGAATGAAGATCTACGTAGAGATCTGGGTATTCCCGCGGTTAAAGATGAAACGAAAAATTTTCCACGCAAACATAAAAAACGTTTATTGGGACACGTTAACACAACGGTCCTCCGAATTCTTGATGAAATAAATTTATTGCGTCGTCTTCATATAACTAAGCCCTTAGATTTGGCCCGATAATAAAAAACCGCGCTAAAAATTGCGGAAAAAGCAGGAACTCTCACAGAAAAGTTACCTGCCAAGCATTCATTACTCGTGATAAAAAAAATTGCTAGATAAGTCGCATACTTAGTTGCTATACAAACACAAAAAGGGGGTGGTTTTAGTTAGGGTTAAAGTCCCACACTACTTTGGGCACGTGCTCATCGTGGCTTTTGGGATATCCACCAGCCCTCGAAAAAAAAACAATGCAGCAGATGCAGAAGCCATTCCACCGCATCTAATACTGTCATGAAAATATTTGTTTTCAACAAGTTATACACTTTTTACAAATGTTAAGAAATTAAATTTTTTTAGCTTACATGTCGACCGTAGTAACGCGTATTTTTATATAATCTGTATTTTCGCGAAACACATCCAGTCATAATAAATCAATGTTGACTTATAATAACGACCACCGAGCAACACTCCTTCCGGGATATAAATGGCAGCGATTTTTTCATTAAATTTCTGAATTACTAAAAAAAATCCCTCTATTAACCTCATACCTTAACTCCTACAAAATGAGTTCTAACCACTCAAACAAACCACAGATGCCAAATCTCCAACGTCCATGACCAACATCTTTTCAACTGTTTCAACCTTCACCTGTAGCCCAAGCAAGTAGCCAGCAAGCAAAATTGATTAATGAATCTTGAAACAAGTCTAAAAAGTTCGCCCAACCCTATATGATGTAGGTGGTCCAAAGGGCAGCATAGAATACAATCAGCGTAAAAAAAAATGATGTCACTTCCATCAGCCCTGACCGTAAAACAGGACCTTATTAAAGAAAATAATTTAAATTCTTTTTTATAGGCCAATGAACAAACAAAGAATTCCCATACAACCACCTAAATTTTCCATTTTAAGGACAACCCAACAGAAACAAAAAAAAAAAACGATGTCTTGTCGACGCCATCATCACATCATCGTTTCCCACTGTGACCTCGAAATTCCCTACCCCTCCCCAACAAAAATAAAAAAATTAAACAAAAAAATATCCTCAATTGAATTTTACTGCTTTTTAATGGAATCATTCACTCGAAAAAAAATCCTCAAAATTGTTTGTCTTTTCAACTACTCTTGGAGTACATACAGAAAAAAAATTTTCTCCCCTAGCCAATATCCTGATTTTCCATTCCACTAGAATAAAAACACTCGCACAGCATGTTGAGCAAATATTTTCCATACAAGAGTGTTACAAATTTCGTTGGAAACCCATACAAAGCACAAGCTGCACAACCAAGAGTGCCCCCAGGATATCTGATAGGAATTGAATCAACGGCATGATGAATTTATTAGCATGAGAGAATGTGCGCACGGAATTCAGGACTTTAGCGAAGTAAACTTCCCAAACAGCCTCCCACCTTATAGCTGTCGTATTTGGCGTCGCCGTTGCCCACGCCAAGCTAGACAGATCAATTGGCTACATAGAGTGTTTAAGAGATAAACACATCTCGATAGAGTAGAAGTTTTCGAGACTTTTGAAGGATTATTGCTCGCTGCGTTGATATGTGCTTGGGTGTGTGGATAATCCGGTAACAGTAGTGGTGGGTAAGAACTTTATTGAGGTTTTATTGTTGCGAAGAATGCCCACAATCGGTGGTTAGATGAGAAGGATAAAAGGACGTCAAGTTTTTAGAATGCTTTAAGTATTTTGAGTGCAACATTTTTTTTGCAACTTTTACTGGGGAAGGTTATTTGCTGCACGTAAAAGAACAAAAAAAAAAAAAAGCAAAATCAAGTAAAGTTTTGTAGTGTGTTTTAGTTTATTTAGGACAATCGATATGCAGAGGTACTTAGAGCAAGTATTCGACCCTTGTACTCTAGATTGGAAAGTTTTTTTTTATTTGCTAGAGACTTAAGATGACAAAATGCAGGTATGGCTTCATTGAGGTGTCACGCGTAGGTCGTGAACATAATCGCAAAAATCCAATATCCCTATAAATTATATAAAATGAAAAATTTAATGAATTATTTTTATTTCAGTCGTAAAATTTTACGTGATTAATGAACAACAAATTCGCGGAACGTAACCACCGTTCCCGCATGTGTTTTTTTCTTAACGGGAATTGCTTTAAATATGAACTTGTACCAGTTTTTTTTTCCACATTGAACAAATTTAATGTCGAAAGACTGCCATTGCACAAGTCCGTCAAGAACTTCGTGCAACGCGTATCCCTTAACATCACGATTAAAACCATACCACCAGCATCGAATGTCGAAGACCAATGGCAACGATGCCAACAAGCCATTAGATCAGTCGTAACTACTGTGCTAGGTTTCTCGCGCCCACCAGCAGGAAACCCCTGATTTGATGAGGAATGCCGAAATATGCTCGCAGCCAAGAACGAGGCCTACAAGGCTAAGCTGCAAGTGAAGACGAGATCTGCCATTGAGCTCTATAGGCAGAGAAGAAAGGAAGAACACCGACTTTTCAGAGAGAAGAAAAAAAAAGCAAGAAAAGCGCGCGATCGAGGATATAGAGAGGTGTCACTCCAGGAACGATGTTCGAAAGTTTTACTAAAGTGTAAAACGTCAAAGCCAAGGATGCAAGGCTCGAACAGAATCCTGTCGAGATAAATATCGAAGCTGAGACACAGTCGATGCTGAGCATATATAAGAACCACTTGTGCAGACTGTTAAAAGCCGATGACGAACAACATTCTGCTGTCAGGCTGAACGAAGCATTCAAAATTGGCAGAGACCAGACCTCAATGATGTAAGGAAAGCAATACCTAAGGCTGCCGGAAATGACGATCTCCCCCCGAGCTTTATAAAGCTCGAGATGACTTGGTAAGTAAAATCTACCAACTCATAAGCCAAATCTGGTCGTATGAAAGTATGCCTGAAGAATGGAACCTCAGCATCGTATGCATGATCCACAAAAAAGGAGACCCTCTGAACTGCGCGAACTACAGAGGCATAAATCTAATCAACATCGCCTACAAGATCCTATCTGCGTAATATGTGAACGCCTGAAATCGTTTACCAACGACCTGAATGGCCTTTTTCAGTGTGGTTTTAGGCCAGGAAAGTCCACAACCGATCCTGGAAAAAATCCAAGGACTCCATATCGATACCCACCACCTAATCATCGATTTTAAAGACGCATACGACAGCATTTATAGAGACGAGCAATGCAGAGCCATGTCTAGTTTTGGTATACCGCCCAAACTCGTACGTTTGTGTCGGATGACGATGGAGAATTCTCGCTGCTCCATCAGGTTTGGGAAAGACCTCACCGACACATTCGATAACAAAAAAGGATTGATGCAAGACGATGCGCTGTCATGTGACTTCTTTAATTCGATTCTTGAGACGATTGTGCAAACACCAGAGTCACAATTTTCTAAGAATCGATACAACTACTAGCATACGCCGACGGTATTGACATCATTGGTAGGACCCAAAGTTATGTCATAGCCACGTTGGCTAGTATAGAGAAGGAAGCGGCAAAAACGGGTTTAGCATTAAATGAGGGTAAGACTAAGTATATACTGTCAAAGGACGCACAAGATCGACGAATTGGACAGAACTTCAACATTGACAGATGCAACTTTGAGGTAGTACGGGACTTTGTTTATCTCGGCTGCACTATTAACTCTGACAGAAGACCTCGCCTTAAGTGGCACGCAACAGTAGAAACCGAAATCAACCAACTTAGAGTGCACAACTGGAGGCAGTTAGCTAAGGACCGGGCTAATTGGAAAGGCATGTTGGTTGAGGCCCAGGTTCATTCCGGACAGTAGAGCCACTTAAGTAAGTTAGTAAGCTTTAGTTATTGCTTTGTCAAATATCGTTTCATACTTAAATTATTTTTTGTTGCTAATTAGACTTGAACTCCTATTGTTATTTTTTATTAGCTAGAAATTTGTTAATTTGTTTAAATATTTCAAATAAATTTTCCTTATTTTTTTGTTCTTACAGAAAAATTTTAGGGATTTAGGCCTTTGGTTTTTTTGTATTTTTCTCTTATAGTTATATAATTATTTTTTTATTATAAACAGTTAAGACTACAAAGCAACGGCAGCTTAGTTTTTTAAATCTTCTCTTTCCCCTTCAACGTTCATTGGGCCTGAGTTTAGGTGCAATTGAAACCGCGCCAAGAACAGCCTTGACTGAGATCCAAATCTTATAAATAAGATTATTCGCGAACGGAATATACCTGGTGATGTTTTAAATATTAAGCCTTACCTAAATACTGCTGATTTCTATACAGGTGAAGACATTTAGTCCTTAAAATGTGCTACTTAGCTTCTAAAGTATACCGGAGGGAAGCTACATTCTTAAGATTAAAGCTCGCAGATCCTCGCTCCTAAAGCGAATTTAAAAGTAATCGTGAACAGGAAATCGTAACAGCTTCAACGTCGGGGCCTGAGATCTTTTAGTTATAAGACATCGCATTGCAACAACAAATGCAAAAGTGAAGATAAACCGAAATCGAAAAGATTTATAGTTTTGAATGTTTGTCAGACTTTCGCAAGGAGTGGGGAAATGAAAAAAAAACGTGTTGCCATTTTCGGGATTTGAAACAGGGACACTGCGCTTCGTAGAGTAACGTACAAATTAGCAGGTCACTATAGCCACATAGAGCTGTTAACGGTCATATCATATTGACGAGATATGAGCAATAACGAAGTTAGAAAAATCAGTCAACAAGACCACATTTGCACATTTTGATCCTAGTAGGACCCTTCAACTCAGCAATCAAAATACAAACAAAAAATAATTGGAAAATGGTAAGGAAAGGAGGTAGGGACCTTATAAAAAAAAAAAAAAAATTATGGCGCAACAGGCTCGTTAGTACCCAGGGCCTAGCTTTTTTCTCACAACCATTCATGTGTGCGTGTGTACTTCTTTGCACGACGGCGGGACCTCCTGTTTTATGCGGAATCCGAACGGCTAAGTTGAGATAAGCTATTCATGACAATTGATATTACTCGGATGATTTGTCAGATCATCACGAGAGGAGGGCCAGTGAAAAATCATTTTGGTGTTGCTACGGCTGGGAATCGAACCCAGACCTTCTGCGCGGCAGTACAACGCACTAACCGTCGCGCCACTGAGCCCGTCCTTATAAAAAGTGATTTTCTAAGCGTATTTTTTTTTCAAATCGAAAAAATCACTCACATTTGCATAAAATATTCGAATTTTTTATTGCAATCGATAAATAGGCCTTCGAAATTTACGTTTTAAAGACGACTTTATGTAAATGTTGTCCGTGGCTCCGTTTCAAATGGTTCATTCGGAAGGTCCAATTTTGCATCATTTTTTTTGAGCATTTCGTCCTGTACTTCACGAATTACGCGTGTTATGTTATCCCGTCAGGCTTCAATGGAGTTCGGGTTGTCCACATAGACTAAAAACTTTACATATTCCCTCAAGAAATAATCAAGAGGTGTTAAATCGCGTGAATTGGCGGGTAACTCACAAGGCCATTTCGAGAGATAAGCTACTCACCAAATTCATCCTTCAACATTTCCATTGCTTCACGTGCTGTGTGGCATATGGCATCGTCTTGTGGAAACCATATGTCAACCAAGCTCAACTCAGCCAACAGGGGCAAAAAAAAAGTCGCGTATCATGGCTCGATATCGTTCGCCTTTGACGGTAATGTTTCTTCTACAGTCGTATTTGAAGAAAAATGGACCGATGATGCCACCAGCCAATAAACCACTCCAAACTTTCGGTTTTTCGGGATGCATCGGTAATTCTTGTATGGCATGTGGCTGTTCATCACTCCAGATGCGACAGTTTTGCTTATTAACGTATACGTTGAGCTAGAAATGAGCTTCATAGCTGAACACAATTTTTCGACAAAACAGCGGATTTTCATGGAGCTGTTCTAAGGCCCATTCACCAAAAATGAGACGTTAGATATCGTAGGTCATTTGGCTTTGATTCTCGCAAAAGTTGAATTTTATAGGCCTTTAAACCCAAATCGAAACGTCAATTGTCCATGTTGTTGAGTAATACATGCCCAATGGCTGAGAATGGCTTCCAAACCCAAATTTCCATGTGGGTGAGTTACCCATGCCCAATTGCTACGAACGGCCGGCGAAGAATTGACATTTCACGGTCTTCATTAGCATTGGACGCTTCGACTGCAATATTCTCTTCGATACTCACTGTACACATGCGAGTCGATGGTTCAATGTTCAACAAAGTAAATTAAATTTGTTGCGAAATTTGATTATAACAGCACGAATTGTTGATTCACCAGGTCGATTATCAAGACCATAATATGGACGTAAAAAACTGTGCACGTTTTTTACAGAACACGAATTTTGATAAAAAATTTTAGATAATTCGCAATCGTTGCTCGTTTGTAAGTCTTTCCATGATTAAATGGCAGAGTATATTGAAAACTTTTCAGATGATTTCAGATGATGATGACAGATGACGTTTGGACGCCATTACTAACCTGAAAAACTTAACTCTTAACAAATCACCCCTTTAAAGGAGGCTTCAACTTTGAGCTAAATGCTTCAAAAATCTCTGCGATTTTCTCGATTAAATAAGCCTCATCCTTTTAATTTGAAGATAATGTTGGTTTTCTAACAAGTCTAAGATTTACGTAGTATGTAAGTATGCTAGTTCTCCAACCTAACCTAACCCTTTAGGGGCCTATAAAAGGCCGAACAAACCTCCTATAGAAATGATTTTTTGCGAAGTTATTGATGCCATTAATCGAACTTAGAATTTTATCCCGGATTAAGTCGATCTTTCAAAAGTGAAGCTGAGAGAAAATGTTTTTCCCATCTGCTACCGGTTGAAATACCAGCCACCTGTTCGTCTCAATTAAAAAACACTTACCACCAAACACACAATGTGAACCCCATGTTATTCCAAATTCCCTTCGATGTTCTCCTAATTGGTCAACATTTAAGCTTAGGCAATGTTACAATTAAAATTTCAAACATGCTTTTCGCATCATCATTAGTTACAGAAGCATTCTATTCACTTACAGAACACATTCAGTTGCCTACATATAATGTACCCCATCCAGAACAATCAGATTCCTTAATGAAAGACATTCCTTTCTCCTCATGCCTGTCCAACTTCATATTCGAGCGACCCTACATATTGGAATTCCTTGAAGAATCTTGCAAATCCAAGTCATGTCCCTGGAATTCCCAACTCCTTCACTCAGTTTAAAGTCATTCCTTCGAAAAACGTAAGCCGGTCAATATGGAAATTTATTCATAATAATATCAGGACCTTCTCAAAATAAATTCCTCACATTTCCTAGTGCATATAGTTTATCTTATGACATCCCATTCGGAGTTGGTACATTATACTCTGGGCACAGGAAATCATAATGCAACTTTAGTCGTCATCTGGAAAGTTAACGAATAACTCAATTCCAAGGACTTCTCTGCAAATACATGCTATGGCACTTGTTTTGTTTTGGTAATATGATTGTGTATGCATGCGGGCACTAGAAACAGAATATTTTCTCTCGACATTTATAGAACATATCTGCAGATACCTATACTGTTCTAGGCGAGTATCTATAGAAAGACTTACAACAACATGCTTATCCTCTGCTAACATATTCAATTTCATGTTTCACAATATTTGCCATAACCAACTCCCACTCCCACTCCCACTTTACTTTCAAATGGACCCTGTGATGGTCCATGTCCATCATTATTTGGAAACACGAAAAACTATACAAGCGCACACCAGGTCGCCAGAGGGTGTATTGAGCCCGTCATTGAAAGGGAATGCTTGTGGTTAGGCTCATGTACGGATATTTCATTCGGAAATTAATTTTTGGAAATAATTAAATTGCGAAAGTTTTCAGTTGATTTGACGCCTTGTCATACCACAAAGATGCCATCGGCGATTCAGTCCAATGGAGCAATAATTTTCCAATGAACTTTATATACAAATATTTCCTCGTGCGGGTGATTGAATGATTGAATTATTCGCAGTTGTGTCATTTAAAATGGTACGTGGTTCCTTTGTAACGGGTAATGTTCATATTTATTTAAATTTTCTGGCGTTTGTATAGTCTGCCATTTTGAGTTGAGCTTTTCCGTTCATTTTGCATTATGCGAGGTTCTGTTTTTGTTGTTTTTTTTTTTTTGGTACCCATTCGGAAGAGCAATGCAGCCCAATTCAATGGAACAATAGAATAATTATCCTAGATCTAGGTTTCCGCCACAAAACATTGGATTGACGAAGCGTTGTTGGTTGGGACAGTTTACCAAGCCATTCTAGATGCAACCGCACTGTTAACATCTGAATGATTGGCTTTGGGAATGCGCTGAAATGATGGTTGAAGGCTCAATTTTTCTGAACTCAATTTGGATAATTTAGTGGGCACGGTTTATATGAGGTAAATTGGTTTGATAAATTTTCGATGAGTCAGATAAACGTCATGGTTTCACTGGAGGTGGCCTATCATTGTTCCGCTTGTACCTAAATGTAAATTCATTATGAAGTCCATTGGGGGTCGCCATAGTAGTTTTTTTTATATGGCAGAATTTTGTTATGATAGTCAGTTGATGGTTCAGTAATATCTGATGGAAAGATGGATATATCGGCAATCAAATACCTCAAGGCAAACATGGCAGTAGACTTTGAAAGTTTGAAAACATGTTTTCTAGCCGCTGAATGCAGATTATTTTTTTTACATAACCATAAGCCATTACTCAAGCTGTTTAAGGATTAGATGAGCATAACATCAGATTTGTCAGTTTTATTAGTTCGAAAGGATGGTTGGATGTTGTAGAACGAGGGTAGACTCTGATTGGCTTAAGCCTGGAAATGCCCAGTGGTTGTAACTCTGACTTCACACCAATTTTACTGGCCGCGGTGTAGTGGTAATGTGTTCGTTTGTTGAGTAGAAGGTTGCGCGTTCAATCCCAACCAAAATCCATTTCACTTTTATTTAAAAGAAATAAAAGGTCGGTGTAATACCTAAAAGTATGCACACCATCTTGAATTTCTTCAAATTTAACGAACACAAGAAAAAGTGACTCCCCGAAGCTGGTTCGGACACCACCCATGGAGTTTAAGTCTCCACTACATCCAAAATCTTTCCTATCCTCTCTTTCTTCCCCTTCTCTAACACTCGTACTATGGTAACATATAAAGGGTATTCATAACCCCTTGAGTACGTGTAAATTATAAAAAAAAAACCTCCAAGTGGTAACCATCAGGTACTGGTATATAACGAGTGGGGTGTGCACTACCTCAGATCAAATTTTTTATTCAATGGAACAGAATTATTAGTACAGGCGATGATTTTGTGTGCGAAAAATTGATTTCCTTACTTTGCAAGGTACAATAATGATGAATTTTATACCATACTGCATACACGATTAGTGTGTGCAGTGGCCTATTGGAAAGAGCGTTGGGCTGTTAAGCGTAGGGTCTCAGGTTCAAATTCGAAAATTGACAACACCTAAGTCTTTTCACTGTTCTACCCTTTTGCGAAAGTCTGAAAAACATCCAAGCGTAACACTGTCATGAGAAGCTTCTCAAATTGGTCCTTCGGATTAGGCATTACTCAGGAAATCTTCTTCTTTGTGGTAAAAATAATAAATTCGAACACACAAAGGGAGAAACTAGGTTTGAGGTTCTGTATGGGTGGTAAATCGATGGTTGGGTGTTGAAGAACGAGGGTAGACTCTGACTGGCTTTAACTTGGTAATGCCAAGAAGTGGTAACTCTGACTACACATCAGGTGCTTATTTTTAACCTCCAAGTGCGAGTGTTGTTAATACGACGAAAAAAACAGCAACACTATAAACAGTCAGGTCAGAATGGCACGGAATGAATACCCGACTGTTGTCCCAGGCGAAACTAGACAAGCTGCTTGGAAATATTCGGACAACAGTTTGTCTGCGAATTTCAAGACCCCTCGAAATTTAGTCAGACCCCTCGATTAGAAATGGTCGGGGATGGCCAACGACAGTGTTCAAGCCTGTAGTAAATACTGATGGACCCGTATCCTGTCTAATAAATTGGAACTGACCGTCCACGTAAGGGGTTTTTCCGACCCTAGGTAAAATAATTTTTTACGAAGCAACCAATAGCCTCGGAAAGGGCTGATTTTATTGTCGACGGCACTGTTAAAAGAAATAAGGTCAGCGATGGGATGGGCCGGGCAAAAAAGTATGAAAAACCGAGACATCGGCTACGGACCAAGTTATAGTGAGCAGAAACAGCAACCATTGGCATACGGATTTGTTATGAGTGCCAGATTAAGGCAGAAAGTCTTATGTTTCCAAGACATTAGCGAACCCATTGTAAAAAGGCCAAATTCGCCAAAAAAAAGCTTTATATGCGCTCATGCCCTAACGGAGGAAAAAGATGATATAGCTAAGGATTGCTTCTACGAGCTTCAAGGCCAAATTCGCTAAAATAAGCCTAATATGCGCTCACGCCCTAACGGAGGAAAAAAGATGATATAGCTAAGGATTGCTTCTACGAGCTTTTTGTCAAAACCTATGTGCCACTACCAGAGTACGATGTTAAAATCGTGCTGGGAGATTTTAATGCAAAGGTAGGAAGAGAAGACATCTTAAGCTGTATTGCAGGAAAGCATAGCCTTCACGACAACACATCTGGTAATGGACTTAGGCTAATTGACTTCGATACAGAAAGAAATGCCACTGTAGTCAGCCAACGGTTTCCTTACCTCGATAATCATAAGAGGACATGACGGTCTACAGATCAACGAACGGTAAACCAAATTGATCACATTGCGATAGACAAGAGGCATGCATCCAGCATTTTGAATGTCCGAACTTTCAGAAGAGCTAACATCGACTCTGACAACTACCTTGGTACAGAAAGGGAAAGAATGCGGATATCCACCACGCCACAACAATCCAGAAATACTGTGAAAAAAATTTATGTCGAAAGACTGCAATACCAAGAGACCGCCCAGACCTTCGCACATCGCGTATCCCTTACACTCTCGATTAACACCATACCACCAGCATCGAATGTCGAAAAAACAATGACAACGATGTCAACAAGCCATTAGATCAGCCGCAGCTAATGTGCTAGGTTTCTCGCGCCCACCAGCAAAAAACCCGGTTTGATGAGGAATGCCGACAGATGCTCGCAGCCAGAACGATGCCTACAAGGCAAAGCTGCACCTGAAGACGAGAGCTGCCATTGAGCTCTATAGGAAGAGAAGAAGGGAATAAGACCGATTTTTTTTCGGTAGGAAAAAGCTCTCGGTCGAGGTTTTACACTAAATTGTAAAACGTCAAGGCCAAGGATATAAGGCTCGAACAGAATCCTGTCGAGATGAACAAGGAAACATCGTAGTTGAGACACAGTCGATGCTGAGGATATGGAAGAAATACTTCTACAGACTGTTAAACGGCGTTGACGAACAACAGTCCGCTGTCAGGCAGAGCGATCCAATTAATATTGGTGACAACACCGAAACTACCAAACACCCGACTTAAGTGAAGTTAAGAAAGCAATATCTAAAGTCAAGTTTTATAAGGTTGTTAGAGAAGAAGGCCGCCTCGCAGAGATTTATAAAGCCGGCGGATATGACTAAGTAAGTAAAATCCAGCAACCCATAAACCAAATCTGATCGAATGAAAGTATGCCTGAAGAATGGAATCTCCACAAAAAAGGAGACCCTCTGAACTGCGCCATCTAAAGATGCATTACTGTCCTCAACATCGCCTACCAGATCCCATCTGCCGTAATATGTGATCGCCTGAAACCGTTTACCAACAACCTGATCGTCCCTTGTCTGTGTGGTTTTAGGCCAGGAAAGTCCACAACCGATCAAATTTTCACACTTCGGCAGATCCTGGAAAAAACCCAAGAAGTCCAAATCGATACCCACCACCTATTCATCTATTTCAAAGCCTAATACGACAGCATTTATAGAGACGAACTATACAGAGCCATGTCTAGTTTTGGTATACCGCCCAAACTCATCCGTTTGTGTAGGATGACGACGGAGAATTCTCGCTGCTCCATCAGGGTCGGAAACGACATCATCGACACATTCGATAACAAAATAGGGTTAAATCAAGGCGATGCGATGCCAAGTGACTTCTTCTATTTGATTCTTGAGAGGATTGTGCAAAACTCCCGAGCCAACCCAAGAGGCACAATTTTCAAAAAATCGGTGCAACAAGCGTACGCCCACGATATTGACATCATTGGTAAGACTCAACTTGATGTCGTAGCCCCGTTTGCTGGGATAGAGAAAGAAGCGGCAAAAATGGGTTTGGCAATAAACGAGGGCAGGATTAAGTATATGCTGTCAACACGAAAAGACACACAACATCGACGAATTGGACAGAACGTCACCATTGACATTAACTCTGACAACAACATCTCGTCAGTAATTATACGAAGAAGTACTCTTACCAGCCGCTGTTTCTGCAGGCTAAGAAGGCAATTTAGTAGTAAAGCCCTCAGTCGAACTACTAAGGAAATTCTATATAAGACCCTGATCATCCCAGTTCTGCTCTACGGCGCTGAAGCATGGCGCGTCTTAAAAGCGGATAAAGAAATCCTTTGACAATTCGAGAGGAAAATTCTTCGAAAAATCTTTGGTCCCGTTTGCGTTGACGGGCTATGGAGACGAAGATTTATCCAAGAACTATACGAGCTGTATAGCGGCATACCCCTGGTCAAAAAACTACGCATTGGACGTTTAAGATGGCTAGGATATGGACACCAATACTCCGGCTCACAGAGTCTTCGATTCCCAGCCAGACGTCGGTTGCAGTAGAGGAAGACCTGGCCTTAAGTGGCGCCCACAAGTAGAAACCGACCTCAACCAACTTGGAGTGCGCAATTGGGGGCAGTCAGCTAAGGACCGGGCTAATTGGAGAGTCATGTTGGTCCAGGTTTATTCCAGACTAAAGCGCCACTTAAGTAAGTTAGTACAATCCTTTCGGGACTATCTCGAAAGAGCGCCTGATTTGCCTTTCTAATTTAAATATAGAGCCGTTCACGAAGAGCGCGAGAGACAAATGATTTTCGGTGCTAAGATTCCCAGCATTAAATTTAATCTGGTTTCTGATAAACCACCTCCAAATCCAACATTTGGCACATTATTTCTGAAACAAATTGGGCTAGCAGTTAAAAATTGTCCACACTTAGAAAAATGGAATGATAAATCCGCTACATATGACGACTCAACAGCCACCATTGGGCGTGTTATTCCTGAAATAGATCCGGCTATGCTGGTAAAAGTGGTGCAGAATTGGCGAGATAGAATGGCCTTTATTAGATGTAGCTGCCTCCGCCTAGGCCATTTACCCAAAATTATTGTCAAACACTTGATGCTATAAAATTTGATTGAGTCATTTCATCCACTTTCTGTGTTTCCCTTTCAATTAAAGTTTTATAGCTCTAAAAAAATCCATATGCGAATAAAAAAGTCGTAGGTTTCCCTTCTCAAGAAAATACAAAATTTTACCAAAAAAATTAACACAACTGCTAAAGACTTTTATTTTCAATTTAAAAACAAAACAAAAGCCTTGCGTTTTGAATTTAATGAGATCTAAGGAACAAACAAGAATAGACCTTCTTCAAACAAAAACTTGCAAAAATATAACATACGCCTAAGGTCACCGTATACAGAAAATTAATTAAAATAAATTTACTAAACGACCTATAACGGCAGAGGTCCTCATGATTCACGGTATAAAATCTGATGGACAAGGATAACCCTTTTTATCGTTTTCCCACCAAGTGAAACCATTAATTTAATAAAACCAAGTCCCTAACAGGGCGTGGAAATAAGACGACAAGATTGTCCCAAGATTGCTACTCTCAAACTATCCACTTTCGGTGGTGATTTAAGATACCCAACCGCTTCCATTATCCACTTCATCGTCAGTGAAATGTTTGATCTTCACAACAATTTATGCCCGATAAAAGATTAATTGTAAAAGCATCCCGCCTCCCTTCAACGCCCTCTGCTCTGTGAATACTTTATTCATCCAGACATCATCGCTGTGTGGTCGGTGATATCCTTTTTTGTTACTGTTGTTGTTTTTTTTTTTAGTATTCTGACTTTTGTAGTCCATTTTGGAACCCAATTTCATGACATCGCACGACAGTGGTTTCTCGTATTTTTTTTATATTCCAGTTGATGTTGAAATTGTTGTCCCCTGTTTTTTTTTTTGTTTCGCATAACACAAGGACCTTCACCCAGCGAACATAATTGTACACTTCCGCAGTTGCTTGACTTCTTTTATGTCTCTCTGCAGGATACATCAATAAAAACACGAGAACACAAACGTTAAAATTTAAATCCAACCAAGGAATGAAAAAGGACATGAAAATGATACGGCACCAACAAATGGCACACCTCGCTATGTTTTTTGTTTATGTGATGGTCCTGACCACCATCTCATTCCAGTCATCATGTCTCACCCAAACACCGAATATTGCGGAAACAAAAGCCAAAAACCTTTATTTCCGTCAAGCACGCTTCGTCTCCATTTCCTTTGGAAAACAAACAAAACATGGACAAAAAAATGCAGCCTCTCCACACCAACCCAGCCAACGTAAATAGGAATAATGTGTCATTTATCAAACAAGGATATCTCAACGGCAAACCACCAGAAGACATATTTCCACACAAAAGGCTATGCAGGGCCGACGGAAAACGAAAACGCCAACTCAAAGCCTTTACAACTTCAATAAAACAAGGTCATCCGATTCCAGATTCTCGTCCTTTTTTGTGTGTGTATGTGTGGTGCGGGAGGTGCGGTGGATACAAATGGCTTTTTAGTTGAGTTGCCTTGAAATTTATGTTGACTTGACGTCGTTGTTGTCGCTGTCGTAGTCGTACTTTTGCAAAACGTTCTTCGTCATTTGCTGAATGCTGAATTACCTAACGTTAACCCCTAGGGAACCTATGCTGCACGATGATAAAAGTCATAATTATTTGTAACATTGTTAGGGATTACTCACATTTTGGGGATGGGGAGGGAATTTGTGCGCTCCTCGCGATACCGCAAGATGAATGGTGTCTCATTTTCGAGGAAACGTATCATCTACGTAGTGAATGTTAATCTGATGAGATTTATACCCTTTAAGCCTTGATTGTTGTCGGTGTTAGTTTTGTCTCCTGAATGTGTGCATGCGCTGCTCGAGGGGTGAGTGATTAATCGCAACAATTATCTCTCTGGAGAGCAATAGGGCACCGCATTAAACAAGGACAATATTCAGGGCGAAAAAAAAAAACAAAAATCCTGAGAGATGAGATACCCTACCTCGGTCATCGATATCATAAATCAATAATCGTAAATCCCTGCGGAAGTATATTCCCTCTTTGGGGTTGAGCTATCTTTTGGGAGAGACTTTCCTGATGATTTCCTAATCCTTGACAAGGGGATGAACATAGCAACACCCAACCTACTCTTGAATTGTTTTGGCACTTTATCGTGATTGCAATTGTGGAGGGATGTACAAAAAGGCGCCAACGTGACTTGATAAGATCCCTGATTTAGAAGAAGCACGATGGCATATAAATCATTGCGCTATGGACGAGCCTCACAAAAACAGAGAACAGATGGTACTCTGATGTTGTTTTGTTGAATATTTTCGTTTTTTTTTGCAAAAAATAAAACAGTATGGCAGATTAAAACTTTTCCTAAAGGTCACATGGAAAACAGCCTGCTATATCCCTATTTAAATCCCTATTTTGCGATTGAAGGAAGTAGTTTTGGAATTAATTTTGTTTGTTGTTCGCAGAGGAATATTTTGAAAATTAAAACTTCCCTTATCACATGGATGCCTGTCATTAAGTTTTGTTGCTTAAGCATTCTTATCCAGCTTATTCGAATCAATGGTGAATTTATTTGAAGGACTCTTTAATGCAAAAAAGTCCTTAATCTTATTTTTTTTTATTATTCAACGAAATTGTTTAGGGATATCATTTGAAAGTGGAAGTTGCGGGTATTTGTACAAATGGGTGATGATAACGCAGATTTCTTTATGAAATACGGGCTCTGCTGCGAGCAATGGTGTGCCCGTAATGTGGAGACTTAAGCTTATATTGGTAAAAAAGCCATGTGGCCATTAGAGTTTGTTCATTGATTATACACCGATGGGTGTGACCAAAGATTATAAAGTCATACAGATGACGCACTGTACAGAAGAAAAATTGTTCTATGGCGGGTCGTACTGGCACAGCACGCCATATATTTCGATCTCGTTTTTCATATGTGCACGACGTACGTGCACCCCGCCCGCCCGTACCTTGAAGCTGGTGAGCAAAAGTTTCTGTTTTTTGTTCTCAATGCGTCATCTGTATGGCTTTATAATCTTTGGTGTGACCTACCGGTTATTGCGCGGGGTTCTTGATTCAAATCTCGAAAGCGACACCTATGTTTTTTTCACTACTCCACCTTTCGCGAAAGTCTGACAAACTTCCTAGACTGTAACACTGCAATGAGAGGCTTCACCAATTTTCCGTTCGGATTCGAAGTTTAATAGAAGATCCTCCCCCTTGTGGCAAAAATAAAAACTTAGCACACACAAATGGAGGGAGGAACTTGGGTTAGGGCCTTGCATGGGCAATGCCTGATATTTCCTCTTTTTTCGATGGGTTTGTGAGAATCAAATATCAATTTCGTGGAGTTCATTAATGTCGCCTAGAAAATGCAAGGTGGTCGTTGAGATGAAGGAGTAGGCAGCTAAATTCGACTGTCAGCCCAACTGTGGCGAAGGCAGGATAACGAGGATCTTACCGTAGAGATGGTATGAAACCCTGTTTAAAGTCTTGCTGGCAGGAGATGATTGACATGAAGTATGAAGAAAAACGTCTCCTTACACTAAGGCACATATTCTGCCCTAGCGAGGTATCCGTCGGAGCGGAAAAATTTCAGCAAAGCATACTTCTTCGGAGGTTTAAATTCCGTTCGAGGAATGTGTCTTAAGAGAAAAATCACTTCACAACAATTCGTAAATAAATTCTGCTAAGAATTTGTGTCGGAGGAAATCGGAAAAAGAATTCCACTTAGCTGTCAAAAATTGCACGAAAAATACACCTAAACACACTTCAACGCAATTCGCCGGAGTGCGTTACATAATGTCGGAGAAATATTCCAAACAGCTTTTCAGAAGAATACCTCGAAACTGAAATCGTACAAAATCGGAGAATTTTCCGCTCCGACGGAAACCTCGGCAGCGGCGATTTCTTTTCCAAGACGCCAGAGAAAGAATTGCAATAATGGAAGAATAACTCGAAGCTTAAATCCTACGAATCGGAGAATTTTCCGCTCCGACGGATACCTCGCTAGCGCCGATTTCTTTTCCAAGACGTCAGCAAAAGAATTGCAAAAATGGAGTCAAAAGCGTTCTACAGTTCCAGTAAGGATAGATAAAGTCATTCAGAAATCTCAAGGTGTATTCAGAAAATTTGAACAGAGGTAGTGGCGGATGAGGAGTAAGGCCGTTGTGGATACTGATGGCTCCGTATTCCAATCTAAGAAATCTAAACTGATCCCCCAGGTTGGAGGTCTGGGCGTCAGGGTAACTTCTAAAGCACAAACGAAAATTCCACTCACAGGGGAGACAATAGCCTCAGATAACATATCCCCTGAAATACCTACCAAACCCGGAAAGACCACAGACATCGGCTGGCGAGCTATGCACTAAAAAACTTGATTCTGCTCAGGCGCAGTGCATGGCAGACATAACAGCGATTCAGGAAATAAGAAGGACAGGTTCAGGAATGCAAAAACGAAAAACATGCGACTTTTGTTACAGCTGCGAATGCGGAATCGTTGTGGGAACCTAAAATAGATCAAGAGTCATCAACTTTAAGCGGGTTAGTTCCTGTCGCTTAACGAGAGGGCGGAGCATTTTACCGTTAGGCGGACGAATATAGGAAAGTCGACAGATCCACGTGGCACCGCAACGGACCTTTATAGTCTAAGTGTCCACGCGCATCGCGTGCTGCCACTACAACCTAGTCTTACCTAACCTAAGCCTGTTAGCTAACACCTGTCTGTGATCTGCATCAGAGCAACTAGTTGCAACATCATCCTTATTAGTGCACAAGATCCTACCGATTAGACTGAAGAAACTATCAAGGAGCAATCTCACGACTTCCAAGGCAGAACCCATGGAGCCTGTCAGAAATACGAAGTGAATATTGTGCTTAAAGACTCTAATGGGGGAAATCGGTCATAAAAACATCTTCGAAGAGTTAGTTGGAAGCGGAGCCTAACAAACTTTGCAGCAGCGTGAAATACTGTGATCATCGTATTGAACTTTATGTCGATAGTATTTTTTATACTCGTATTCTGGAGTTCGGCGACACTGCCTCCGAAATAGTCATATAAGACGGGAGACACTGCCTCTGAAAAAGTCATATATTTCACTATGTTTCCACGACCTCGAATCCACAAAGCAACCTGTCGACCTCGATATGGTCGTACCGCCAACCAAAACGATAATATGCTCATAGATGCGAGGCACGCATCCAGCATCCTGACTGTACACATATTCAGAGGGGCAAACGTGTCAAGCGAGAAGAAGATACAAAGCTACGCAAACGAAGAGACCCAACTTTAAACACCTTAAGGAGCCAGAGATTGCCAGGGTCTCCAAGTAACAACAGAGTAAGAGACTCCCGCTGTGCTATTGTCCTCCACCAATATCAACACATAGTACATATTTGTGGAGGATATAAAAAAGTCAATATCAACTTTCAAAAACAGGATTGTGTTAAAATTTTGAGAAAGTACCTGGGTGATAATCTTACATAAATCTTTGCGACGATGAGCATTTGCGTTATTGGACGCATTTGACGTCATGTGCGCACACGTAGGTATATAGAAAAATGGGTTTAGCAGTAATCAATGGCATTACCAAATACAGACATACGTCAAATAATAGGGGTGCACGACATTGACGATCTACAAAGAACGTCACAGTCGATCGATCAAATTTGCACACTCCTGCAAATCCTGGAAAAACCCAAGAAGTCCAAATCGACAACCACCACCTATTCACCGATTCCAAAGCCGCATACGACAGTATTTATAGAGACGAACTATACAGAGCCATGTCTAGTTTTAGTATACCGCCCAAACTTGTCCGTTTGTGTAGGATGACGATGAAAAATTCTCGCTGCTCCATCACGGTCGGAAACGACCTCACCGACACATTCAATAATACAAAAGGATTTAGGCAAGGCGATGCGCTGTCATGTGACATCTTCAATTTGATTCTTGAGAGGATTGTGCAAGACTCCCGAGCCAATACCAGAGGCACACTTTTCGGTGCAACTACTAGCATTCGCCGACGATATTGATATCATTGAAAGGACTAAGCGTGATGTCATAGCCGCGGTTGCTGGTATAGAGAAGGGACGGGGAAAATGGGTTTAGCATGAGGGCAAGACTAAGTATGTGCTGTCAGCACGAAAGGAACCACGAAAGGAACCACAATACCTCGGCTCCGCTATCAAATCTGACAACAACATCTCGTCAGAAATTAAACGAAGAATTACTCTTGCCAACCGCTGTTTCTAAGAAGGCAGTTCAGTTGTAAAGCCCTCACACGAACTACTAGAAGATCCTATATAAGACCCTGATCATCCTAGTCGTGCTCTATGACTCTGAGGCATGGAGAGTTTTATAAGCAAATGAAGAAATTCTTGCTCGATTTGAGAGGAAAATGCTTCGAAAAATCATCGGTCCCATTTGCCTTGACGGGGTACGGAGACGAAGATTCAACCAAGAACTATACGAGCTGTACAGCGATATGATCCTGGTCAAAAACGACTCCGCATTTTACGTTTAAGATGGCTAGGACATGTAGGGCCCCAATAATCTGGCTCGCAGAGTCTTCGTTTCGCAGCTGGACTTCAGACGCAGTAGAGGAGGAACTCGCCTTAAGTGGCACAAGTAGAAACCGACCTCAACGAACTTAAAGTGCGCATCTGTAGGCAGTTAGCTTAGGACCGGGCTAATTGGAGAGGCATGTTGGTTGAGGCCCAGATTCATTCCGGACTGAAGCGAAACTTAAGTAAGTAATAAGTAAAAATCAGCTAGATACTTGATTCTACAAAGAATCATTTGCAAACCCCAGACACCTATAGATAGATACCCTTGAATCTATGTCGTTCACAAATAATGCAAATAATTGAGGTCCCAAGCGACTTCCTTGAGGAACACCAGACTGTACTTCAATTTTTCGAATAGGTGTTTCCTATTCTAATTATCTGCTTCATATTACTAAGGTAAGATGTAATTCACTTGTTAAGTATGTTATGGATACCAAGTGCTTCTACCCATGGTCTGTATAGATTACATCAACCTGTGAACCTTCTTCTATTGCCGTTAAGGCGAAATTAGTTAATTTAGTTGTTTTGGATCTTTCAGACAATTTCGGAATTTTTGACGCCTTCGAAATCCCACGATAGTTTCTTACTACGGTCCTACTACCGGACTCATGAAAAGGTGTAACAAATAACTATTACCCACAAATTATGTATGCGACAGAATTGAAAATTTCTACTAATAAGCCCGCATCCCTGATGCCAATATTAAAAAAAAAAAAACATCACATCTACTAAAAAAACATGTAAGACTCCAGATTTGGTTGTGCTCATTACCAACTGATTTCATTCACATGCTTAAGCGACACATCATGCACAGTAAACATCACTAATTTGAGCGCACTTCCAACATCCTGACCGCACTGCACAGAACCGGCAAGAGCACACGCTCCAGATGACGATGAAGAAAACTTTGTTACAAAACTGTGTCGCAAAGCGTCATTCATAATTAAAGAACCAGCGCATAACAAGGATGTACACCCAGCACACGTGGAATGCGCTTCTGATGCACAACACATTAATGTTGCATGCAGCAGTCACGTATGAATGCTGTTGCCGAAAAATTCCGGCCATTAAACGATTTGCCTACAGCAGCAGCATCCGTCCAGAATGCAGTGCGAGCATGAATTTCTTTTTTTTTTTGGTGTCGTCTCCTGCAGAGAAATGTGCTGCTTCCATGACGACTTCGATGTTGTGCCGCTTTTGGTTTCCCTCACATCATCGTGGTAGAGAGTCGAACGTATATTTCCAGCCAAGCATTAAGAAGGAACTATGTGACTGGCGTTTTTTTTTTTTTGGATTTCGCTAAAACCCCATCCACTCATCATGTGCAATGTAAGACGAATGCAGCAGCTATCCATAAGCAAAGTAATGATGCACTTTTCTTTGCATTTGGCGCTGACAAAAGCTCAAGTCAAAATAGAGGCGCCCTCAGAGGGTATTGAATGCGACTGAGGTGGAGCCACGAAGAATACTTGTAACTGGCCTTTGAGTATCACAGGAGGTGAATGCCATCAGAGAAATGAATGGACGTCTTAAGCAGTATCTCTCACTCTCTCAGGTCTGGATGAGGATGCAACATAACCCGATTACGAGCGCAGTTTGCCTTGGGATTATCAGGGTGGTTTTTCCTACTCTCTCTTCATTTGAAAGACTTAAGTTCATGAAGATGACTGCATGGCTGGTCGGGAGGATATGGGTGTTCGCTTTAAGGAGAATCCATTTGAATTTGAGACCAGCCAACCATTGGTTTGAAATCTTTGAGAAGTGAGTTTGAAGCGGGTTTTAAGGGGCCTGTGTATTTTTTGAATTTTTGTATCTTGGATTTAATGTGGACCCTCGTTTCTTATATTCCCACAGGTTAAGGACATTGTGGTCGATTTTTATTTTGAAGGGATTTGATAGTACCACTGAACAAGGGCATCAAACTACGAATCTCCTGAAGATCTATCCCGTGTATGATGGTTTTAGTTTAAATCCACGAAGAAAGTACAGGGTGTCCGCCTGGAAGGTGTACTGCTTTGATTGTTTATAATTTTTGATTAAATGAAAGTGAATGGATCTTGCATTGATAAAAGTTTTATTTAATGTCGGCAATTATGTACAATATCAGGTAAATGTCCGCTTCTGTTAGTCTCACAAATGCGAGTACTTTTGAGTACATTTTTCATTACATTCTCACACATTTCAGTGTTTCATTAATTTCATCACGAATATTATGTTTGAGTTGCTCAAGCGTTTCTGGTTTGTTTGCATAAACCTTGCTTTTCAGACATCCCTACAAAAAGAAGTCCGGAGCTGTCAAATCAGGCGACCGTGGAGGCCAATCAAAATCACCATTTCTTGAAATAACTTGTTGTGGAAAGAGGTCTCGCAGCAATTCCATTGTAGTCATGGTTGTATGCGATGTGGCACCGTCTTGTTGATACCACATGTTTATCAAGCAAAAAAGCGTGCAGTTATTGCGTTAAAAAGTTTTCAGTCATATCACGAAATCGGTCCCTTATTCACAGTTCCCATTACACCGTTTCCATTTTGAAAGAAGTAAGATCCAATGATTCCTCGTGACCTAATTGCACACCAGACTGTTACTTTTAATGGATGCAAAGGTGACTGATGAATAATTTTGGGGTTTTCCATTGCTTAGAACCGACTATTCTGATTATTCACATATCCATCGATGAAAATGAAAATGTGCTTCGTCATTCATTATGATTTTTTCTTGAAAATCGGGGTTGTCACGGGCTAGCTGTAACATCCTATTGGCATATGTACGGCGTCGTAGATTGTCTTGCGGAAGAAGCTATTGTGTCAACTGAATCTTAAATGGAAACAAATGCAAATCTTGTGCAAAATTGTGGCCAAAGTTGTTCTTGGAAAACCAAGCTCCTGAGCACGGCGTCGAATTGAGGTTGATGGTTTTTTTTAATACTGACTTGAGCAGCAGTAATGTTTTCAGCAGACCCTGCAGCAGTACGTTGTAGTCTATGCTTGATCCTATCACCTAAAGACCCCTTTTCTTCGAAATCATTCACTACACGATAAATGGTGCGATTTGTTGGCAAGTTGTTTCTTTCTAAAATTTCACGTAACTTTATTACCGTCACAGTAATCGATGACTGATTTTGATAAAATGTTTTAACTATTAAAACACGCTGGCTTATCAAATATTTTTCCATAATAAATTTGTCAACTTCACGCCTGCCGAATATGAACTGTCAAGTCTAATGATTACCAAAATGGCGGCAAAACGAAGTAGTATAGCCTCCCGGCGGAAATCCTGTACATACTCTAGTAGAGACAAATAGGACCTACGATTTTCTAAGGACTTTTTTGCTCAGAAACACCAGCCGCTTTTGATATGAGTCCCATATCAGACACTCTCCTCATTGTTCCAATGCTTGATGGCTGCACACCAGTGTAGGGTACGAATCCATCGATTGGCGCAACAGTCTCGCTAGTACCCAGGGCCTAGAATTTCTCTCCGCACAACCATTCATGTGCGTGTGTGAACTTCTTGCACGATGGCGGGACCTCATGTTTTATGCCGAATCCAAACGGCTAAATTGAGATAAGCATTTCTTGACAACTCATACTATTCGGATGAATTGCCAGATCATCACGAGAGGAGCCGCCAATGAAAAATCATTTAGGTCCTGAATTACCTTCAAAATTAACCTGTCGACTGTGACTTACTTACTTACGCTTCAATCCGGAATGAATCTGGGCATCAATCACTATGCCTCTCCAATTACCCCGGTCCTTAGCTAACTGCCTTCAAATGCGCACATTAAATTGGTTGAGTTCGGTTTTTACTTGGGCGCCACTTAAGACGAAGTCTTTTTCTGCTGCGTCCGACGTCTGACTCGGAATCGAAGACTCTGCGAGCCGGAGTATTGGTGTCTATTCGTTCTATATGTTCGAGCCATCTTTAACGTCCAATACTGAGTTCTTTGACCAGGGGCGTATCGCTGTAAAGCTCGTTTAGTTCTTGGTTGAATCTTCGTCTCCATAGCCCGTCAAAATAAACGGGCCGAAAATTTTTCGAAGAATTTTCCTCTCAAATCGACCCTTGATTTCTTCATGCTTCAGCGCCGTAGAGCAGGACTGGGATGATCAGGGTCTTACATAGGATCTCCTTAGTAGTTGGAGTGAGGGCTTTACTACTGAATTGCCTTCTAAGCCCAAAGAAACAACGGTTGGCAGGAGTAATTCTTCGTTTAATTTCTGACGAGATGTTGTTTTCCGAGTTAACAGCGAAGCTGAGATAGACAATCTCAAACTTATATCTGTCAATGGTTACGTTCTGTCCGATTCGTCAATGTTGTGTATCCTTTCATGTTGACAGTATATACTTCGTCTTGCCCTCATTTACCGCTAAACCCATTTTTGCAGCATCCTTCTCTATACTAGCAAACGTGGCTATGACATCACGTTGGGTCCTACCAATGATGTCAATGTATGCTAGTAGTTGAATCGATTTTTGGAAATAAATCGTGCCTCTGGTTTTTTCTGCCTCTGGAGTTTTGCACAATCCTCTCAAGAATCAAATTGAAGAATTCACAAGATAGCGCGAAGCCTTGCCTAAATTCCTTTTAAGTATCGAATGTGTCGGTGAGGTCGTTTCCGACCCTGATGGAGCAGCGAGAATTCTCCATCCTCATCCTACACAAACGGACGAGTTTGGGCGGTATACCAAAACTAGATATGGCTCTGTATAGATCGTTTCTACAAATGCTGTCGTATGCGTCTTTGAAATCGATGAATAGGTGGTGTGTATCGGTTTGGACTTCTTGGGTTTTTTTACAGGATCTGCCAAAGTGTAAACATTTGATCGGTTGATCTTTTGCAGAAAACGCCTTCAAAAAGTGGGTGTGGCAAAAAATATACTAAGATTGTCGAAATATCTTGTTCAGATAGTTTTTTTTTTATTTTTCCCCGTTTAGCCAAAAATATCTTTTTATTAAAGAGTGGGCTGAAGTGAGTGGATATTGAATATTTTTACGTCTATTCTGCTTCGTTGGACAGAGTGTATATATACGAAATTTCATCACTTTAGCTGAAAATGTAAGGACCAAACATCGGTGGCACAAAGACGGACAGACGGACATACAGACATATGCTGGATCGTCTCAGCTGGTCGTTAAGGTTTATCAAGCTAAATTATTTCTTTATGTTAAAATCTTAATGTAAGTCCTGATATAACCCTATGTGACAGGTTATCGCATATTAAAATGCGTTTTGTCGCAATATTTTTGTATTGAAACAAAAATGTCAATTAGCTAGCTTATGATAAATTTATGAATAAGATGTTTTTTAACAATGAAAATTGTATGCATTCATAAAAAGTCGTATGATTAAATTTAAAGGTTATGAAGGTGAAGTTTTACCTAAGCGGACACTTACTGCATTACAAATGGTCCTGTTTTTTTTTTTACCTGACTAATATTTACAAAATTATGGAATTCAATTTCTCACAGTGTATGTAGTTAATTAGGACACATCAGCGAATTATTGATTGTCAATACTTATTATGATGCCTGATTGAATGGTCAATTTCATAACGAGCAAGTAAATACAGTTATTTACATAAATTAGCATTTTGATATTGTTTTCTATTATTTCAGTTGTCCACCGTATAACAGTAACTAAGTTCATAATTCCGCATTGAATTACATGATGGTGATGGTGGCGATGGATACATATGAATCCAATTTTTTTTTTTATGATTGATTGGATTTCGATTATTTTTGTATCTGAGGCAAATATAATTAATTGGAAAAATGAAATAAAATCAAAGGAATCTGATTGGTCTAATTTTATGAATTTAACTTTGAAAATTGTGGCGTGTATGAAACATTTTGCCCCTTTCAATCGATTGGAAAAAGGTCAACGAAAAGGTCCACATATGCCACGAAAGAAGGGGCGAACATTGAAAGTTGATGAAACAATATGAGAAGGCTACGAGCCGTTTTGCGAATCGTTTAATAGCCTATCCTATACCATCCTCAAAATAAACATCCCTAAAAAGTGGGAGTGGTATTGTTACAATATATTGCTCAGCCAGTTTATTAAAACCGTTAATGGTTCGACAAAAAGCAACGCTTGTCTACTGCATATGCTAAGGGGTAGGGTACACAAATCGTTTTTATAAAAGAACACCCTCAAAAAGTGGGCGAGGTTTAAAATGTCGTTTAGACGAAATGTGCACATTAACATTATCAATGCTTTTGCATTGAAAGTTTTCAACTTTCTCTTACAAAGATAAAGATATTCTTTTCGTGAAAATTTTCGACTTCGACATTTTGATTGATTCTAACATTACGATGATAGCGGAACCCAAAAAGTAGTTTTTGGAATTCCGTCCGTTGTCGGTTCATCGGTTCGTGGGTCTGTCAGTCATTGCGTGTTTCCAAAAAACAGCAATACAGGCAAACTGCTAGGTGAATTCGTAAACTGTATCAATGATAGTTTAAACAAAAGCCATCATGTTCTAGTCCTGTTCATGGATTTCAGTAAAGCTTTTGACACTCTTAACCATTCAAAGTTACTAGAAGCGCTTAGACGGATTGGCATACGAGGAGTAATGGCTGATTAGCTCAAGGATTATTTACACAACAGGATGTTTTGCGTAAAAATTAAGGACGTGATGAGTGAGAAAAGAGACGTGCAGTATGGAGTCCCTCAGGGATCAAAACTTGGTCCAATTCTCTTCATCCTATACACGAATGAACTACTTCGTGTTTTTAAACAGAGCATTCCTTTTGCCTTTGCTGACGACACGGCGATTGTGGTACGCCACAGGTCTCTCGACACAGCGACGAGAATTATGCAGGAGGAGTTGAATGCTGCAGTTAAATGGTGCCACGATAACGGTCTAGTTATTAACGCATCAAAAACCAAGATGATACATATCCGGAGTCCACAATTCAAGCCCACACAGAGTAGAATATACTTGAGAAATGATGCCTGTCCGAACACTGCAAACGAAACTATTGAATTAGTAGAAAGCTACCAATATCTTGGAGTTATCATTGACTCTCATTTTCTATGGAGCAAACACATCGACAAGCTTCGCATGGATCTGAATTTGCGGTACCATGCCACGGTTCCTGTCTTAAAACAAGTGTACTATTCCCTAGTTGAGTCCAAGTTACGGTATGGTATACTTGCCTGGGGCAACGCAGCAACAACCCACATCAAAAAATTACAAAGCCTTCAAAACTCAACGCTGAAACAAATAAACTCGAGCTATCCGCCCAACGTTGAAAGAACGTTCAAAGTTCTTCAGGTCGAGCAAATTTATAAGATGACACTAATACTGAAGTACTTTGACGATGACCGTTTTATTCGACGAATAAACCATGTTATCAACACCAGAAGACGTGCCCAAGGTATGCTTCAATTGCCAAGAAATTATAATGTTTATGGTAGACGACAACTTCAATACAGCGTTCCAGCATCAATCAACGAATTACCTCGAGAACCAGTTAGCATAGAGAATTACAAGACCAGAAAAAAAAACATTAAACAGTTCTTATAAAACTCAAGTCATTAACTTATCCATAAGGTTTTTGTATGTACTATCTTAGTTTTTTTTTTAAAAAATTTTCATCTTTCACTCTCAAGCTTACTTATATAATTTAAACCTAAAGAAACACAACCTTCTGCAGACAAGCCACAAGGCTTCGCAGAAACGTATATAAAATTGTTAAGTCTATATAAATACACAAATAAATAAAAAAAAAAAAATAAAAAAAAATGGTCTCTCCAGCCTAAGCGACTTGACCGATTTTCTTCAAACTTCATATCCAGCGTGTTTTAAGTCATAATTCTAGGCCATTCTTTGTGTTTGCTTTTAGCCATGTTGTTACCGGTACCTGCCATATAAAAACTGTACATAACCTCAATTTTATCGAAAAAGTCTCTAACGATTTAGAATAAACTTCATATTTACTACAAGCACATTAGTCCCAACAGAACTTCATACCCAGTTTTTCCGAGAAAAGCCAAAATATTTACTATTCATATGGACAGATATTGCTTTCATTTAGGGAATAAACGTTCGTATAATCTTATTTCGTCATTATTTATATCATTCTAGCATCATTAATCAAAATAAATTTTTTTGTGTATTTGGGCCAAATTGTTAAAAACTTCAAATCAACTCGCTGTGAAAGAAAAAGTTGCGTACGACCCAGTCGTGCACCCACCACTCGTTTTAATTTACTTAATTTTTTTTAAGCACCGGTTTTTACATAAAAAGTCAAAAAATGGGCGTGGCAAAATATTTAATTTTAATTTACTTATTTTTTTTAAACACCGTTTTTTACAACTAAAAATTAGTGTGGCAAAATACTTTATATGGACGAAATGTAGATATTGAGATGCTCTTAATATGGAATACAGACAAATGGGCGTAGCAATGAGCGGATTTTTAAAACTATTGCAATTGTTTTATAACCTCGGACTAGGATCCTACATACCAAATTTCAGTATCCCAGCTCAAAATTTAAGGCCTAAAAATCAGTGACATACAGACAGATGAACGGATAGATATTCTGCTTCTGAGTCGATCCATATACTTGTAGCAAGTTAAATTATTTCTTTATGTTAAAACCATAATGTTCAAACGAATATACCCCAATGCGATAGGTTATTAAGAGAATTCTGTTCATAGAAATGAATTGCGTACATGTACTCGGTATTTAAAATTCCGTCATACTGGTTTTAACATTTTCAATGATATATTTGCAGAGGTGTAGACAGTTTTTACTGCCTGTAAGTAGACGTATAAGAGAAAACATCTTTAGCAGTATTGTCGGTAAACAAAGCCTGCACTACAAAACGTCTGGTAACGGACTTAGGCTAATTGACTTCGCTACGGAACGAAATGCAACTATAGCCAGCACACGGTTCCCTCACCTCGATATCCATAAGGGGACATGGCGGTCTCCAGATCAACGAGCGGTCAATCAAATTGATCACATAGCGATAGACAAGCGCCACGCATCCAGTATTTTGGATGTCCGAACATTCCGAGGAGCTAACATCAACTCGGACCACTACCTTGTTGCAGCAAAGGTAAGAATGCGGATATCTACCACGCCACAAAAAACCGGAAATACTGTGAAAAAATTGTATGTCGCAAGACTGCAACCTTAACAGACCGCCAAGATCTTTGCGCAACGCGTATCTTCTAACCTCTCGATTAACACCATATTACCAGCATCGAATGTCGAAGAACAACGGCAACGATATTCCAACAAGCCGTTAGATCAGCAGCATAGGTTCCTCGCGCCCACCAGCAAGACGAACAACAGCCAGGAACGAGGCCTACAAGGCTAAGCTGCAGGTGGAGATGAGAACTGACAATGAGCTCTATAGGAAGAGAAGAAGGGAAGAACACCGGCTTTTCAGAAAGAAGAAAATAAGCAAGAATAGCGTGCGATCGAGGAACGATGTTCGCAAGTTTTATCAAAGTGTAAAACGTTAATGCCAAGGATACAAGGCTCGAATATAATCCTGACGAGATGAACAAGGAAATATGGTAGTTGAGATACAGTCGACGCTGAGGACATGGAAGAATAACTTTTGCAGACTGATAAACAGCGATGACGAACAACATTCCGTAGTTAGACAGAACGGCCCATTCAATACTGGCAATAACAGCAAAACTGCCAACCACCTGACCTGAATGAAGTGAGGATAGCAATGTCGGAACTCCAGCAGCCGGAAATGACGGCCTTCCCGATGAGCTTTATTAGGCCGGCGGAGATGACTTGGTAAGTAACGTCCACCAACTCATAAGCCAAATCTGGTCGGAAGAAAGTGTGCCTGCAGAATGGCATCGTTTGTCAGATCCACAAGGAGGGAGACCCTCTAAACTGCGCCAAGTACAGAGGCATAAGTTTCTTCAATATCGCCCACAAGATCCTATCTGCCGTATTATGTGAACGCCTAAAACCGTTTACGAACAACCTGATCGGCCCTTATCAGTGTGGTTTTAGGCCAGGAAAGACCACAACCGATCAAATTTTCACACTTCGGCAGATCCTGGTAAAAACTCAAGAAGCTCAAATAGATACCCACCACCAATTCATCGATTTCAAAACCGCATACTACACCATTTATAGAGACGAACTAAACAGAGCCATGTCAGCTTTTGGTATACCTTCCCAACTCGTCCGTTTGTGTAGGATAACGATGGAGTATTCTCGCTGCTCCATCAGCGAAACGACCTCACCGACAACCTTATCCTCATCGATACCAAAAAAGGATTTAGGCAAGGCGATGCGCTGTCATGTGACTTCTTCAATTTGATTCTTGAGAGGATTGTGCAAAACTCCCGAGCCAACACTAGAGGCACAATTATCCAAAAATCGATACAACTATTTGCATACGATGACGACATTGACATCATTGGTAGAACTCAACGCGATGTCATAGCAACGTTTGCTAGTATGGAGAAGGAAGCGACAAAAATTGGTTTAGCAGTAAATGACGGCAAGACAAAGTATATGCTGTCAAGACGAAAAGACACACAACATCGACGAATTGGATAGAACGTCACCATTGACAGTTGTAACTTTGAGATAATACGGGACTTTATCTACCTCAGTTCCGATATTAACTCTGACAACAACATCTCGTCAGAAATTAAACGAAGAATTACTCTTGCCATACGCTGTTTCTTCGGGCTAAGAAGGCAATTCAGTAGTAAAACCCTCACTCGAACAAATAAGGCGATCTTATATAAGACCCTGATCATCCCAGTCCTGCTCTACGGCGCTGAAGTATGGACGGTATCAAAAATGTATGAAGAAATCCTTGGTCGATTTGGGAGGAAAATTCTTCGAAAAATCATCGGTCCCGTTTGCGTTGAAGTGACATGTATACGAAGATTCAACCAAGATTTATTATAGCTGTACAGCGACATGCTCTCCACATTGGACGTTTAAGCTTGCTAAGACATGTAGGATGGACACCAACACTCCTGCTCGCAGAGTCTTCGATTCCCAGCCAGACGTCGCGTGGACGCAGTAGAGGAAGATCTCGCCTTAAGTGGTGCGCATATGTGGAAACCGACCTCAACCAACTCGGAGTGCACAACTGGAGGCAGTTAGCTAAGGACCGGGCTAATTGAAGAGAGAATGACCCAGGTTCCTTCCGGACTGTAGCACCACTTAAGGTAGTAAGCAAGGGTATAAAAATTGTTTTTAACAAATAACGGCCCCAAAAAGTGGCCGTGGCTTAAAATGTCGTTTAGACGAAATGTGCATATTAACAGTATCAACGTTTTTGCATCGAATTATTTTTTTTTAAATTTTCTTAGCAATTTTTTTCAAACACCGTTTTCAACAAAAAATGGGAGTGGAAAAATACTTTATATACACGAAATATAGATATTAAGATGCTCGAAATATTGTATTCAGACAAATGGGCTTAGTAATGGCAGATTTTAAAAACTTTTACACAAGTTCTGTAGCTTCGGACAAGGATCCTACATACAAGTTTCAGATATCTCAGATTTCAATTCATCATATTATGGATGAAATATAAGACACAAAAATACAAATTTTGGCGCAACAGGCTAGTTAGAACCCAGGTCGGAGTTTTCGCACAACCATTCATGTGTGCGTGCGTACTTCTATCACGATTGCGAGATCTCCTGTTTTATGCCGACTCCAAATAGCTAAGTTGAGGTAAGCTTTTCTTGAAAATTGATACTTACTGCTCGGATGTCAGATCATCACGAGAGGAGGGCCAGAAAAATATCATGTAGGGCTTGCAAAGGCTGGGAATCAAACCCAGACCTTCGTCAAAATTTATAAGGAACGTGAACTGCGCAGCTGGAGGCAGTCAGAGAGAGACCGGATAATTGGAGAGGCATTTTGGTTGTTGGTCATGTCCAACACATATATTTGTGTATTTGTTAAAGTGCAGATTACAATAGAGAAATTCAAGCTTAAAAGAAAGTATCTAGCGTAAAAGTGCAATCAAACCATCAATCTAGATAAGCGGAATATAAATCCGATAGGTAAGGCAGTTGAGTTGCATATGTTGTTACCGCAGATGGTAGTCCCAAGCGATTGGAATTTTATACTTCAAAGCTTGCCCACCACAATTGAGTGGTCAAAAATACTTATTCGGTGTATCTAACTAACCACAATGCATGATAACAAACCAAGCTCATCAGATGTTTGATCTACTAATAACTTTGTTCAAGAAACGGGTGATTTTTTTAGAGGTTGGTTTTTCGAAAAGAGATACAACTGACATTTTGTGGTCAAATCGGGCAACTCTAATGTCAGTTATGTTCAGTTTGATTTGCCATTTTGCTTGCAAATCGTGCAAATTGATTTCGAAAATAATGGTTCGGTTTGCGAAGTTTACCGCAAGCTCTGTCCATTTTATAGTCGACATAATCGTCAATCAGAGCAATTAATTCGGTTAACCATGGATCGGTTTCGCACTACGTTTACAATTTGTGATCAAACGCATCCGCAGAGACGTCGAACAGTGCGCAGCGAAGAAACAATTGCTGCTGTAGAGCAAAGTGATGAAGTGGGCCCGAATGAAACGATTCGCCACCGTCCACAGAAATTGGAGCTTTGTTCATCAACTTTATGAAAGATTTTGCGCATAGATCTTGGCTTATGACCTTACAAGATCCAGCTTGTGCAAGAATTAGAGCCGCGAGACCATGCAATGCGTCGTGATTTTGGTGTATGGGCCGATGATGAGATTGACCTCGATGCTGATTTTTATCGCAAAATATTCTTCAGTGATGAGGCTCACTATTGGTTGAACGGGTACGTCAGCAAGCGAAATTGCCGCATTTGGAGTGAAGGGAATCCACATGATCCAAAAACTGACTGTTTGGTGTTCTCTATGGGCTGGTGGAGTCATTGGGCCATACTTCTTGCGAAATGATGCTGGAGAGTCAGTTACCGTTAATGGAGACCGTTACAGAGCCATGATAACCGACTATTTTGTTCCCGAATTGTGGTTCCAACAAGACGGCGCTACATGCCACACAGCGCACGTCACATTCGATTTTCTGAAGGAAACATTCGACGAGCGCATAATTTTGCGGAATGGACCTTTCTATTGGCCACCAAGATCGTGTGATTTGACACTATTGGATTATTTTCTTTGGGGATATGTGTAGTCGCTTGTTTGGCGTAGACAAGCCAAATCAGAAACGTTAGGGAACTTGGAAGCCAACATTCGTGGCGTTATTGCCGCATACGGCCCAAAATTGGACCTCAAGACTTGGCTTTATTCGAACCAGCCGCGGTGGCCACATGCCAAAGTCATATTTAGGCAATAATGGTATAAAATTATCCTTCCAATAAACCCAAATTGATGGACATTAAAACGACTTCCTTGTGTTTTATTTCAATTCAAAGTTCTATACCTCTAAAAAAAATACCCAATACTAATTAAATGCCTGTTATTGCATATATTGAAACGTTCAATGGAATGCTAAAAAAAAAAAAATAGTCGTCTGCAAACAAGTACATTTTTCCGGTCGAATTTGGTATCAAAGCGTATTTGATCTGCACTGCATATAGAATTTAATTTATAGAATCAACTAAAGTCTCCTACTCTCCAAACAAAAAACAATGATTGACAAAACCACTCAATATGCAATTGTCTGAATATTTTCATCCGATAAATATTTCCATGATTAGGACACTCTCATTTAACAATGTTGGGCAAAACATATTTCCAAACAAAAAATCTTTCCTAGAAAATTGTATCATCATCATACAAATTGTTTCAAATTAATGAATTCAAAAACCGTTGCTCCTATTTTATATCTGATATGATAGTCCCTTGTCCATTATGTAGTTCAGATTGGTTTTGTATATCCATCCACATGAACGTATTTTATATTCGCATTCGCTTAGATACACAATGTAACCGCTTAGGCATAATTAATTTGCATGTTGGGTAGTTATTTTACAATCCATTGCATACGGCATGGCATCTACACACAATTTAATTAAAGTAATAAATTTAAGACTGGATATATCCACAGCGCTCCATTTACTCCCCGAAAGATAATCCATTTTATGAACCATGTGGATCAGAAGAGAATCGTGGTGTTTATTCATGTTTAACAGTTCCTTGAAGTCATATGCATGGGTGGTAGTAGTTAGGCAACGCAGGATGGCTTGAGTGGTTTTCTGGTGAATTTCAAATACGGATTCCTATAAAAATATACTATTTTGGGTAGATGTTTACTTTTTTTCATGCATATAGCTACGCCACCAGAACTGTAGAGTGTAGATACTCTCATTGTTTGGCAACTACTAGATCTTTTGTTCGTATAAGCACGATGAAGGTATGAAAGGAAACATAACGAGTTTTAATTAAATAGTCTTGCACATCGGGGAAATGGCGTCCATAGCTTTGCTGGTATATAAGCACTCATTTTTCATGAAATGTGCTTGATAAAGGATCGTTGAATCTACATATTCCTTTAATGAACGGGTAGTTGGAATAGTTCTTTGACTTCATATTTAGTTATTTATTTACATCAAGAAAATATCTTTTTAAATCTGCATTTAGACTACTGAAAGTAGTCAATCAACAGCCTAGGAAAGGCCGACCCTACTAAATGAAAAACGGCCAACGCGGTTTGTATATGCACCTGGAATATGAGAACATTAAACAGAGGGTTGCAAGCGAACAACTCGCGGAAGGCATAAACTCCTACAAAGCAGACACTACTGCCATCCAGGACGCTACGGAACGAAATGCCACTATAGCCAGCACGGTTTCCTCACTTCGATATCCACAAGGAGAAATGGATCAACGAATGGTCAAAAAAGATGAAAAACTGTGACATCTACTACGGACCGTGAGCAGAATCAGCGATTATTCGGATGCGGATTTGCTTTAATTGCCAGACTAAGGAAAGAAGTCTTATGCTTCCCAGACATTAGCGACCGCATTATAACAATCCGCATCATGGCCGAATCCGCATTATATGCGCTCACGCCTCAACGAAGGAAGAAGATGATAAAGCTAAGGATTGCTTCTACGTGCTCCTTGACAAAACCTATGAGCGACTACCGAAGTACGATGTAAAAATCGTACTGAGAGATTTTAACGCAAAGGTAGGAAGAGAAGACATCTTTAGCGGTATTGTCGGAAAACATGGCCTACACGACAACACATCTGGTTACGGACTTAGGCTAATTGACTTCTATAGAGAAAGAAATGCCACTGTAGTCAGCCAACGGTTTCCTTAGCTCGATATCAATAAGGGGATATTGATCACATTGCGATAGACAATAGGCACGCCTCCAGTATTTGTTTATGTCCGAATATTCCGAGGAGCTAACATCGACTCGGACCACTACCTTGTTGCAACCAAGGTAAGAATGCGTATATCCACCACGCCACAACAATCCAGTGATAGAATTTGATTTCGAAACTCTGCAATCGCAGGAGACCGCCATACAAACAGCATGGAATGTCAAAGCATAATGACAACGATGCCAACAAGCCATTAGATCAGCCGCAACTGATATGCTAGGTTTTCAAACCTAGCATTTGGTTTGATAAGGAATGCCATCATATTCTCGCAGCCAAAAACGAGGTCTACAAGGCTAAGATGCAGGTGAAGACAAGAGCTGCCAGAGCTCAACGGCAGCGGGAAGAACACCGACTTCTCTAAAAGAAAAAAAAAAACGTTCCATCGGGGATATAGAGATGTGCCACTCCAGGAACGACGTTCGCAAGTCTTACCAAATTGTAAACCGCCAAAGCCAAGGATATAAGCCTCAAATATAATCCTTTTAAGATTAACAAGGAAATATCGCAGTTTAGACACAGTCCAAGTTGGGAATATGAAAGAATCACTTCTGCAGATTGTTAAACGGCGATGACAAAGAACATTCCGCTGTCAGGCATAACGAACCATTCAATATTGGCAACAACAGCGAAACTTGCAACCACCCGACGTGAATGAAGTAAGGATGTCAATATCCAAACTCAAGCTTAACAGGGCTACCGAAAAGGACGGCCTTCCAGCTGAGCTGTATAAAGCCGGTGGAGATGACTTGGTAAGTAACATCCACCAACTCATAAGCCAAATCTGGTCGGAAGAAAGTCTGCCTGAAGAATGGAACCTCAGCATTGTTTGCCGATCCACCAAAAAAGAGACCCTCTTAACTGCGCCATCTACATAGGGATAAGTTTCCTCAACATCGCCTAAAAGATCCTATCTGCCGTAATATGCGAATGCCTGAAACCATTTTCCAACAACCTGATCGGCCCTTAGCAGTGTCGTTTTAGGCCAGGAAAGTCTACAACCGATCAACTTTTCACACTTCGGCAGATCCCGGAAAAAACCCAAGAAGTCCAAATCGATACACACCACCTCTTCGTCGATTTCAAAGCGGCATACGACATCGCCATTGACTGTTACGTTCGCACCGGCATAATTTTTAAAGAAATATGGACCGATGATTCCACCGGCCCACAAACCACACCAAACCGTTGTTTTTTCTGGATAAAGTGACAGTTCTTCAATCTCTTCAGGTTGCTCTTCGTCCCAAATGCGGCAATTTTGTTTGTTTACATACCCATTGAGCCAGAAATGGGCCTCATCGCTAAACAAAATTTGCCTCGAAAACGTCGGATCTTCTTGGAACTTTTCAAGAGCCCATAGAGCGAAGCGATGTCGCTTGGGAAGGTCGAGCGGCTTCAGTTGTTGCACAAGCTGTATTTTGTACGCTTTCAATTTAAGATCTTGACGTAAAATGCGCCAAGTCGTTCCATACGTCAGTCCGAGTTGCTGCGAACGGCGCCGAATCGACTCTCTACGGTCTTCGTGTACACTCTCAGCTACGGCCGCTATATTTTCTTCACAGCGTGCTGGACGTGGTCTATTCGGTCGAATATTATCCAATAATGAAGGCTGGGTCTCAAAATGGGGATATGGTGTTGCGAATAGTACGCTAAGTAGGCCGATTATGTTGACCATAAGTTGAGCGAAGTGCACGAAACACATTCCTCACAGAACGTGAATTTTCATAATAAAGTTGAACAATTTGTAAACGTTGTTCACGCGTAAGTCTTTCCATTATGAAATGCCAAACAATACTAAACAAAAATAACATGACAGCATGACACGACTCACACGTGATCTGTCAAAAAAGGCTATTGAAAAAAGTATCTCTACTTGCATCACCCGTTATAACTGTAAAAAATAATGTAAACAATAAAATATGAAATAAAATATTTTATTTAAAGTGAGGTCCCTGATTATTTTGTCTATATCATCATTTTTGCTTAAACACTTTTTTTAAGTGTATGACATTCCCAGTTCAAATTGCATTGGTAGTCGAATCCGGACGTATCCGGATGAGTTCTTTGCTGGAAATTATTGGTTATACTCTTGACAATCTGCCGAAAAGAACGAATCGTTGGAGCAGATTGGCGCAAGTACTTAAAACCTAATGAGACTGGAAATGGCTGCTATTATTAAGTTCTTTATATCCAAAATATTCATAATCTTATTTTTTATACTCAATTAATGTACTTATATTATTAATAGGTTTATTTTAATCTGATAAATTAAAGAATCAATTTGAAAAATTTGCGTGTAAACGGATCGTGTAAAAATTAACCATATTTTTATCTACTTCTTCTAATTTTCAACTTTGAGCGCTAAACTTCAGGTTTCAAAATATGTCATTTCTTATGATTTCATGATTTAACAACTATTTTACTGTTAATTCGTTTCTAACATTAAAATCATTAAAACTAACAACCTAGCAAAATGAAGTTTTTCCACGCTTGCCCCACTGTGCGACGGACGGAATTCCAAAAACCAATTTTTTGGGTTCCGCTATTATCTAATATTAGAATTGATCGAAATCTCGGGGTCAAAAATTTTCACGAAAACAATTGACATTGACATTGACATCACAGTACTTCGCACATGAATGCAACTGGCGACTGAGGCCATCGGCTGGGACAGATCAAGACATTAATACAACAGAGAGAGAGACAGATAGATACATAGAAGGAAATACAAACCTTTCCCGTAGTAAGAGAAAGTTGAAAATTTTCCTCGTATACGCTTACCTTCTACTACTCACAACAAAATAGATTCAGTCTACAATAGATACAATATCTGAATCGGTGCACAGACTTCTTGCATTTTGGAGACCTCCAACACTTAGCATGGTGACAGCAGGGAACCAAAATCAAGCTTCAAAGACAGACAGTCTTCAGGCTATAACCAGAAATACAAATCCATTCAATTCTATTTGAAATAACTGTTAACAACATGAGCCCAATCATACCACTTAGGATAGAACTTTGGTCTGAGATGAGCTTTTTAACCAAAAAGCTAGCTAGACATGCGCTTACCATTGCAAAAAGTTCAAAGTAAGAAGGCTCCAAGCTAAACTGCCCCTCCCTGTTGCGTTAAGTGAATACGGTGGTATGTCCTTAGTAATACTCTTTGGATTTAAGTTTATACAAAGCGCACAGTATACAATTTGTTACAAGTTTCGCACCCATACCTCTCGATATAAAAAAAACCTCCTGGGATAACGGTTAATAAATTCAACACATCATTTGTTACCTTAAATTGTTCTCCATACATGGACCCATACTTAGCAACACCCTTGATAGAGAGGCTGTCCAAAAAGCAATATCGTATACTGATTGTCAGTGTCCACTTCACCTTCAAGGGTTGGCAAATAAATTCTAAGATTAAAGCCTACAATCCTTTCAAAAGGATAATCCCCCAAATGTTCACACGTGCCTGAGATGCTACCTAACTTGCCTTTGAGGACAATAGCTGTCTCGTATTCACATCACACAGCCACCTCGTTCTTCTCCATCGTCACCATCGAAATAGAAAATAAAAATAAAAGAAAAGGCAAAACCATCATCACCACTACTCTGGAGACGGAAAATATAAAGAAAGTCCATGGCATGGAGTACGCCACAC
Organism: Rhingia rostrata; assembly: GCA_949824845.1. NCBI lineage: Eukaryota > Metazoa > Arthropoda > Insecta > Diptera > Syrphidae > Rhingia > Rhingia rostrata. Next base: position 121,084,289 of record OX463756.1, on the reverse strand, counting down.
AATGGACTAAAGCTAGGTGTATGACACTTTTTAGATGCCCTTATTCAAGGACTTCACCAAACATGTACAATACGAGTACTGACTACTGAGATGAGTTGTCCTAGTCTTACGCGAAAAACAGCAACAAAAATTGCAACGTTCCTTGTTTATGGTAACCGACTACTGTTCCAGTCTCAAGCCACTCAAATGAATGCTCAAACAAGATAAGAAACTCAACACTGTTAGTGTCCCTTTCTCTCTTTCATTTTTCGCATAAAGTCCATTGAGCATGTTGAAGGGAATATCTGCATCAATGGCAATGTGGTGTAGCGTCAAAAACGCCTTAAACGATTTGCTCTAGCTGACTCTTAAATCGTACAAAAAGGACCAAGGAAACGAAGTGCCAGACACCGTAAAAAAAGGCAAATAATTCTGCCGTTGGGTCTACATTGTCAAGTGTGCGAAAGTAACCAAACGAATGAAGATAAATCCTTCAAGTTAAGGACAACTATGATGATGATGATGACTACTCTGTGTGGTTTTAATGACGGCGAGAGCTAATTTCTTATCCTTTATACTTTCTATTCAACTTGTACATCCTTCTGGAATGAAAGTCTTCTCGAGCGCAGTGTGGCAGCGAAAAGTAACGCGAAGAAATCGTGTATAGATTAAGTCACAAGACAGAGAATAGAACAAAAAAAAAAAAAAGATCGTATGTATGTATGCAAGCGTGTCCTGTGAAAGTGAAATAGAATAAAGGCGAACAAAAATTGAGCAACAAGGAACAAGGAGGAAAACTGAAAAAGTTTCGTGTGATGGCACATGCATAAATTGTTAAGTAATTCTGGAATGCCCGAGGCATATCAAACACATAGACACGGCATTGGGTGCTTTAAAATGCAAACGATGCTTGGTATATTCAGGTTCTCAAAGGACGTGAGATATTTTTTTTTTTTGGTATTCCGAAAAATATACTGACTCCCTAAAATTGTGACTTAAATAAAACTTCAAAAAGATTCTTCCTTGAATCAGTGATGAGTATAGGCGTATTTAAGGGAGGGAGGATGAATCTTCGAGACAAAATAACTTTAAAGGTAAGAAGACGAGGACCTATTTCATGCTGCCTATTTGTAATAATACGGCTAATTGATATCATGTTACAGGCATAACATAAATAACTAATTACACTCTAATTGGAATAGCTGATGGTATCTCATTTCTTGGACGAGAGTTTACATTCATTGGGGACTACCCACAGACCAAGTTGTACAGAATGAGATATTTCATCATTTGTTGCAGAAGCGATTGCTACAACTTTTTTGGAATTGATGTTTCGACATTATCGTCAGAACTTTGTTGTCATTGATAGGGTGGATGTATTTGTTTCTGTTGTAGAGGTTGAATGGTTTATCCTGCTTGATGGAGAAGATTTACAAAATATTTTAAAATGGGGCAAAGGTATTCGAGTTTTTATTGTAAAAATAATCGGATTTCCAAATTGTTGATTCACTAGCACCCTGGGTCTGTGCCGAAGGAAGCAACATTATTCCTTAATTACTTAAGTGGCGCTACAGTCCGGAATGAACTTGGGCCTCAACCAACATTCCTCGCCAATTAGCCCGGTCCTTAGCTAAGTACCTCCAGTTGGGGGCACTCCAAGTTGGTTGAGGTCGGTTTCTACCTGTGCGCGCCACTTAAGACGAGGTCTTCCTCTAATGCGCCCGACGTCTGGCTGGGAATCAAAGACTCTGCGAGTCGGAGTATTGATGTCAATTCGTTCTACATGTCCTAGCCATCTTAAACGTCCTATGCGGATTTTTTTTGACCAGGGACATGTCGCTATACAGCTCGTATAGTTCTTGGTTGAATTTTCGTCTCGATAGCCCGTCAACGCAAACGGGACCGAAGATTTTTCGAAGAATTTTCCTTTCGAATTGACCAAGGATTTCCTCATCCGCTTTTGAGACGGTCCATGCTCTGCGCCGAAGAACAGGACAGGGATGATCAGGGTCTTATATGGCATCTTCTTAGTAGTTCAAGTGATGGAATTGCCTTCTTAGCCCGAAGAGACAGCGGTTGGCCAGAGTAGTTCTTCGTTGAATTTCTGACGAGATGTTGTTGTCAGAGTTGATAGCGGAGTGGTGGTAGACAAGGTCCCGTACTACCTCAAAGTTATATCTGTCAAAGGTGACATTCGGTCCAACTCGTCGATGTTGTATGTCCCTTGCACCGATTTTTGGAAAATTGTTTCTCTGTTATTGGCTCGGGCGTTTTGCACAACGACAGCGCATCGCCTTGCCTAAATCCTTTTTTGGTATCGAATGTGTCGGTGAGGTCGTTTCTGACCCATCGTCATCATACACAAATGAACGAGTTTTGGCGGTATACCAAAACTAGACATGGCTCTGTATAGATCGTCTCTATGAATGCTGTCATATGTGACTTTGAATTCGATGAATAAGTGGTGGGTATCGATTTGGACTTTTTGGGTTTTTTTTTACATGATCTGCCGAAGTGTGACAATTTGATCGGTTGTGGACTTTCCTGACATAAAACCACACCGATAACTACGATATTTCCCTGTTCACCTCGACAGTATTCTGTTCGAACCTTGTATCGTTGGCTTTGACGTTTTACACTTTGGTAAAACTCATGCGAACATCGTTCCTTAAGTGGCACCTTTTCTTGCTCCTCTTTCATCATTCTGAAAAGCCGGTGTTCTGCCCTTCTTCTTTGCTTATAAAGTTCAGTGGCAGCTCTCGTCTTCACCTGCAGTTTAGCTTTATATGCATCGTTCTTGGCTGCGAGCATCTTTCGGCATTCCTCATCAGACCAGGAGTTTCTTGCTGGTGGGCGCGAAAAACTTAGCACATCAGTTGCGGCTGATCCAATATCTTGTTGGCATCGCTGCCATTGTTCTCCGACAATCGATGCTGGTAGTAGTGTGTTAATCGAGAGGTTAAGGGATACGCCGTCCCATGCGATTGGTGTCCTTCAAAAATAAATGTTTTCACATTATTTCTGGATTATTATGGCGTGGTGGCTATCCGCATTCGTACCTCGGCTGCAACAAGGTAGTGGTCCGAGTCGATGTTGGATCCTCGGAATGTACTGACATCCAAAATATTGGATGCATGCCTCTGTCTGTGCCTTGCAATGTGATAAATTTTTTTGACCGGTCGTTGTTCTGGTGACTGCCATGACCCCTTGTGGATATCGAAATGAAGAAAACAATTCTTGGCTGTAGAGCGAAATGCCACTAGATATTCCGTAGCGAAGTTAATTAGCCGAAGTCTGTTACCAGACGTCTTCTCGTGTAGGCTATGTTTTCCGACAATACTGCTGAAGATGTCTACCTACCTTTGCGTTTAAAATCTCCTAGCACGATTTTAACATCGTACTTCGGTAGTCGCTCATAGGTTTTGTCAAGGAGCTCGTAGAAGCAATCCTTAGCTACATCATAGTTTTCCTCCATTGGGGCTTGAGCGCATATAAGGCGAATTTGGCCTTGATGCGAATTCCTAAAATGCGTTCGCTAATGTCTTGGAAACATAAGACTTCATGCCTAAGTCTGGCACTTATAACAAATCCGCATCCGAATAGCCGCTGCTTCTGCTCAATATATCACGGCCCGTAGTAGATGTCACAGTTTTTCATCCTCTTTTTGACCGGCCCATCCCATCGTATTTCCTGGATGGCAGTAATGTCTGATTTTTGCTGTTAAGGGTTTTCGCTAGTTATTCGCTGGCACCTCTCCTGTTTAATGTTCTCACATTCCAGGTGCAGATACGAACGTCGTTGTCCTTTTTTCGTTTAGCAGGGTCGTCAACAGTAAAATCTGTCCTTTCCGAGGCTATTGTTTGATTCTTAATAATAACTTTTTGCATGATTAAATAAAAGTACAACCCCCCGCCAGAAGATCCGGTTTCAATTTAGGACACGGGGCTATCAGTAGCCACAACGGGATTGAGGGTTTTCGTTATCCTTTCGGTTCATACGCCACCGTCTCTGTTCAAGAGGCTTGACCACCCCTTGAAATTCCCAAACAACCTGTTGTCCGAATATGTCGAAGCAGCTTGTCTTGATTCGCCTGGGGCAGCAGGCCGGGTATTCATTCCGTGCCATTCTAATCTGGCTGTTTATAGTGTTTCTGTTTTTGTCGCGTTATCAACACTCGCGCTTATCGTTAGCAAGTAAAATCCGGTTGGATGAGACCCTCGTTCAACAACACCCAACCACATAAATACCCGTTGAGGTTAAAACCTGGTAAATAAACGGGTTTTTACCAAGAAAGGCTACTTACCCGGTATTTGCCCATCACTAGTCGTGTAATGTGAATGCCTGAAACGGTTTACCAACGACCTGGTTGTCCACTATCTGTGTGATTTTAGGCCAGGAATCCAAAATCGATCGATACGACCTATTCATCGGTTTCGAAGCTGCATACGGCAGCATTTATAGAGACGAACAGGGTGTGCAATCCTCTCTGCTCCATTATTTTTGGACTCGTTTTCCATTTGTTTTCGAGGAGTTCATCTATCTCCAGCTGTTAATTTTGAAATTAATTTCAAATTTAATTTTTTAAATGTCTGTATCTGTTCAATTGACAATAAATTCATAAAATTTCGAGAATCAATTCTATATTCTGTGGTTTTGTGAAACAACCCTATCAATCTTATTGAAACCTTCAAAGAAACTTATTTTCGAAAACCAGAGTATGAAACTCTACAGACTGACAATTGTTTAATTATTTTCTGTTGATTTTAAAACCACTTCCCTCTGGTATATTTTGCAATATTTAAACCTATCATTGCCCACATAAGCCAACTCAAAGGATTGAGTAAGTTTGCCAATGCAGAATACGAATCTCAACTAGTTAATTGCACCTTCTATCCAGCCTCTTTGCCAATATATACAAATATTGCAAAATCTACTTCCTAGATGATACCTTCTTTCGAATAGTTATTCCTAGGAAATATCTTTCTTTTATCCAATATTCCAGCAATTGAATAACTCCATTTGAATTCCTTCATTACGACGAGCGTAGATATACAAAATGAATAATCACACAAATTTGTATCTGAACGTGACAATTCAAATAGCCTGCAATCTGATGGATTACATTGAATCCCAGCAAGAGCCTCCGCTTATTGATTCATGGACTATATTCATATTAGGATTAAATCGGTTTACTGGTACCCTGAGCGGACAAAAAAATGGAAACAAAAAAAGTATCTTAAAGTTTCACATGCGCGCTTGTATGTCTGGATATTTTTATTTATTAACCTACTTCGGCCTTAATAATATCCCCCCAGATGTGGTTGAATTGACATAAATTATTTTCGATTATTGTGGGATGTGGAAATATTGTGTCAAACCAGATGGATGTGGCGACAAAGTTGTTTGGAAAAGTAAAAAAAAATTGGCCAATTGGGGACTCTTTGCGGCAAGACTGCTCAATTATTGGCACAAAAGAGCGTTGTTGTTGGAATTGGAATAATTTATATATTTTCAAGGAAAACAAAAATAATTGGATTTTTTTTTCATTTTCATATTTAATGATTGCATTTGCCTGTATTAAATATAGCACGACAGGAGGTAGCTTTTGATCGAATTTTACACAGGGTTTTGCTAGCTGAAGTGCATACTGACGATCCCAAAACCTGGATGAAAAAATTCTTAAAGATATATCTTAAGATGTATCGGTGGATGTAAATTCGTCAGATAGATTCTCTATGAATGCTGGGGTGCCACAAGGATAAATTCTCTCACCCCCTCTATTTTTGCTCCACACTAGTAATCTTTTGGTGGCAACTAATAATCGTATTTTGAGTTTTGCGGATTACCTTACTCTTATAGCGACTAATGCAAATGAAACAAACACGAAGGGTTACAATAGATTCTACAACAGGAGAAGGGACATCTAGTACAACTCAAGGAAAACGCAGTATACAGCATTTACGAGAAGAAATGGAGAATAAAAGAATCCATGCATCTGCTAGGCATCTAAACATCAATTTCAAACCAGTAAGTAACCTTTTTAGAGTTAAGATAGATTTTACAGTAGCACAGCATCTTCTTCTTTAAAAAAAACCCAATGCGACCAAGTCTTTTATAGTGTTCTCGTGTTTGGAGTTCGGCCCCGAAACAAAACACTGAACTAACCAGACTTTATTAAAAGAAGAACAGTCCGACATATAGACGATTTCTAGATTCTTTCCAAAGGTACTTCAAATCTGCAATCTTTGGCTCGGCAAAAACTTCCCCACTAACAATTTTTCCTATGGTAGTGGGTAAGTTAGGTGTCACAACGATTCTTACTCTTAAGGGGGACAGCCCCTGGCAATTTATGTTAAGAAATTTTTTTGTCGATTTTCAATTGAATGATCGAAATCACATAAACAGCTTGTGTTCAGACACACTATTTTGGATAGAATGTAGCTATTTCGGACATAACCTTGTTGCCTCATCAGATTCCTTCTAATAGTGACGCTTAATTGAACGTTCACTTCTCTGTGGTGATTATTTGAAACAATTTTTATTCCCTAACCGGGGATTGGACTTGTAACCCCGTGCTTAGTGAGCCAAGCGCCTACCACTTTAGCCACTGAGGTCTTGGTTTGAAGAGTCAATTTCTTCAATTGAATAAACTCATAGGCGGACAACTAGCATTTTTGGTCTTTATACAAACACTTTGTTGTTGTTTTTTTTTTTGTTCTCTACACCTATTTTTTCCTCTGTCTTCAGTATGCTGGGATTTATTCCCCAGATTTCATGTCCTTTCATATCCTTTTCTTCTATAAAGCATGAATTTCCAATTTCAAGAAGCGATTTCTTCTATTCAGCTTTTTGTACTTGAGCGGAAAAGTTCAGCAGGTTTAATTACTTTCTTAGGTAAATGCACTGACTTTATAGAAAATGAAATGGTATTAGGCTTCTAAAAAAATTTCCAGGGCAATGTGTACGTTTGACAGTTGAAAAAATGTTTTGGTAGAGCTTCCGCTCTGCATTATACATATAAACCTTGTGACGTAAGGCTTATATCAGCTGTGACTACAATTTTGTTTTGCTATGAACTACCGCGAAAAGGTTTGAGTTCCATTCCAAGTTGCGGCAACGTCAATAGAAATATTCAACACCCATTTCTTAGTAAATATTATCGTACATAACAAATGAAACAATTCCCATATTTTGTGAACATTTTACTGATTACCATAACTGATGCCTATGATCTGTAACTATAAAAAAATGAATGTGTAGCGCAAAAAATTATTGAATCTAACAGCACGTTTCTTAGTCTTTCAATCAAAGGTTTTACAGGACACGTTTCAAGCGCACGTAGACTTGCGTGCGAATCTCAGTAAGAATCTAGGACTAAGAGCTGACGAAAGATCAAACTATTCCCGTTGGGAAACTGGAAAAAGCATAAAAAACCTCATCAAAGCCTTGGTAAAAGTACTACACCTCATAAATGTCGACGCAGCCAAGAACAAGGCCTACAAGGCAAAGATGAAGGTGAAGACTAGCCATTGAACTCTATAGGCAAAGAAAGAAGGAAAAGAAAAAAAGAGCAAGAAAAGCGAGCGATCGAGGATATAGATGGGTGCCACTCCAGGAACGATATTCGCAAGTTTTACCAAAGTGTAAAACGCTAAATCCAAGGGTATAAGGATCTCTACAGAATCCTGTAGAGATAAACAAGAAATTATCATAGTTGAGACGCAATCGATGCTGAGGATATGGAAGAACCATTTCTTAAATACAAACACAATTTTTTGAAGCAACAGGCTTGTTAGTATCCAGTGAAAAATCATTTAAGTGTTGCCACGGCTGGGAATCAAACACAGACCTTCTGCACTGCAGTTCATCGCACTAACCAACGCGCCACTTAGCCCTTAGAAGAATCACTTCTGCAGACTATTCAGGCAGGACGAAACATTTAATATTGACAACGATAGCGAAAACTGCCAACCAACTGACCTGAGTGAAGTGAGGATTACAATATCTAAACTCAAGCTTAATAAGGCTGCCGGAAATGACGGCCTTCCCCTTGAGCTTTATAAAGCCAGCGGAGATGAATTGGTAAGTAACACCCACCAACTCATTAAGCAAATCAGCTCGGATGAAAGTATGCCTGAAGAATGGAACCTCAGCATCGTTTCCTAGATCCACAAAAAAGGAGACCCTCCAAACTACGCCACCTACAGAGGCATAAGTCTAATTAAAATCGCCTACAAGTCGTTATGTGTCACCGCCAGAAACCGTTTAGCAACAACCTGATCGGCCCTTTTCAGAATAGTTTTAGGCCAGGAAAGTCCACAACCGATAAAATTTTCATACTTCGGCAGATCCTAGAAAAAAATTCAAGAAGTCCAAATCGATACTCACAGCATATTCGTTGATTACAAAGCCGCTTGCGACGGCATTTATTGAGACGAACTATACAGAGCCATGTCTAGCTTTGGTATACCGCCGAAACTCATCCGTTTGTGTAGGATGACGATGGAGATTGGTCGATGCTCCATCAAGGTCGGAGACGACCTTACCGACACATTCGATACCAAAAAGGGACTTAGGCATGGCGATTGTGATTTTGTAAGACTCTAGAGCCAACTTCAGTGGCACAATTTTCCAAAAATCTGTGCAAGTAACAGCATACGCCGACGATATTGACATCATTCACAGGAATCAACGTGATGTCATAGTCACGTTTGCTAGTATAGAGAAGTAAGCGGCAAAAACGGGCTTAGCAGTAAATGAGGTCAAGACTAAGTTAATACTGTCAAAAGGACATCCAACATCGAAGAATTGGACAGAACGTCACCATTGGCAGATTTAACTTTGGGGTAGTACGGGACTTTGTCTATCTCGGCTTCGCTATTAACTCTGACAACAACATGTCGTCAGAGATTAAACGAACAATTACACTTGCCAACCGCTGTTTCTTCGGGCTAAGTAGGCAATTCAGTAATAAATCCCTCACAAGAACTACTGAGGACATCGTATATAAGACCCTGATAATCCCAGTTCTGCTCTACGGCGCTGAAGCATGGACCATCTCAAAAGCGGATGAAGAAATCCTTGGTCGATTTGAGAGGAAAATTCTTCAAAAAATTGTCGTTCCTGTTTGCGTTGACGGGCTATGGAGACGAAGAACTATACGAGCTGTAGAGCGTCGTGCCCCTAGTCAAAAAAACTCCGCATTGGAAGTTTCGGATGGGTAGGACATGTAGAGCGAAATGACACCAATACTCCGGCTCGAAGAGTCTTCGATTCCCAGCCAAACCTTGGTCGGGCGCAGTAGAGGAAGACCTCGCATTGAGTGGCGCGCACAAGACGAAACCGACTTCAACCAAATTGGATTTCACAACTGAAGGCATTAAGCTAAGTACCGGGCTAAGTTGAGAGGCATATATGTTGCAGCCCAGGTTCATTCTGGACTGTAGTGCCACTTAAGTAAGTAAGTTTTAATTGCTTCGCTAAGTATAAGAATACTCGGAAAAGTAATTACGGCTCTAAACCGGGATTAACCTTCAAAAGTTCAAAAATCGTATAGACCAATATTACTTCTTTCTATAAAAAGGGTTTTGCAAAAATCCTGTTGAAGCGCATAATAGCTCGTACTATGGTAACATATAAAAGGGGATTCATAACCCCTTGAGTACGTGTAAATTATAAAAAAAAAAAAAAAAATAACTAGGGCCCAGGTATAGCTATCATTGAACAACTTTGTTGGAACACAACATATGATGGAATTGAAATGTCACCCACATAGCTTCTAATAGCAATTATTGGAAAATTTCGTTTCATTTCGGTGGAATGGCATTTATTTCGTCACAACAATAAATCAGTGAAAAATAAAAAGTTATTTTCTGCGAAAACTATAATTCAAAATTTAAATATTTTTTTCATTATTTTTTAATCTATAATTCATAAGCTTTGAATCATTCATAAGCTTTGAGTCAATGATGGAATTTATAAAATTCCCGCAAGAAGTAAAAGAAAATTTCCAATGAGGGTTTTCAATGATAGCTATTATTGGGCCCTTAGAACAATCGCTTACCCACTCTATAAAAAGGAGACCCTCTATACTGCGCCAACTACAAAGGCATAAGTATTCTCAACATTGCCCACAAGATCCTATCTGTCGTAATATGTGAACGCCTGAAACCGTTTACCAACAACCTGATTGGCCCTTATTAGTGTGGTTTTAGGCCAGGAAAGTCCATAACCGATTAAATTTTCACATCCTGGAAAAAAACCCCAAGAAGTCCCAATCGATACCCACCACCTGTTCATCGATTACAAAGCCGCATACGACAGCATTCATAGAAAATTATACGGAGCCATGTCTAGTTTTGGTACACCGCCCAAACTTAGAAAAATCAATCAGATTGTAAGACCCTAAGAAAAAAACAAAAATAATTTTCATCGTTCTTATTGCCCTATCTCAAGTCTTCATTGGTAGGATCCTGTATTGAAGTACAAATCGTCAACCAATCCTTTTCTCAAAACAGAATTGTGCCTTAGCTTCGTGAACAACGCAATACTCTTGCCAAGTTGTTATTTCTGCCGAGTAAGAAGAGAACTAAGTAGTATTTCTCCGACTAGGATCTTAAGGGATATTATGGATCATCAAAAGCGGTTGAAGAAATCCCAAAACCATTTGGGTTGCAATCGCCTATCGAATCCATTTGCAAGTGTAAATTTAAAAGCTTTACAGCGTCATCAAAATTTAAGAAAATCATATCCGTGTATGTCTCACAGATTTTTAAGGAAGATATTCAAGTAAGGTGTACAAAAAGGTTGGTAAAGGATGTACCAATTTAGACTAATCTTTGACAACCAGCTCTAAACTATAAGGACTGTAAAACCACTCAGAAACTTCAACTTTTTTGTATTGAAAAATGTTCTCAGATAGCTGTCAACCGATCAACCTTGGTTAAGCAACGCAGTTTGCCCATAATCATCTCCATAGCTATCCTGTATGATACACCATTTGATCTTCGTTTTGATGCCGTTGAAGTGATATAAGACCTTAGAGGTTGGTTTTTCGAATAGAGATAAAACAAAAATTTTGTGGTTAAATCGGGCAACTCTAATGCCCTTTATGTTCATTTTGGTATGTCATTTCATTATGAACAGGTTGACAAATGAACAACGCATGCAAATCATGCAAATTTATTTCGAAAACAATGGTTCAGTTCGCGAAGTTTACCGCAAGCTCCGTCCATTTCATGGTCGACATAATCATCCATCAGAGCAATTAATTCGGTTAACCATGGATCGGTTTCGCACTACGTGTATAATTTGTGATGATACGCATCCGCAGAGACGTCGAACAGTGCGCACCGATGAAACAATTGCCGCTGTAGAGCAAAGTGTTAAAGAGGACCCCAATGAATCGATTCGCCACCGTGCACAGCAATTAGAGCTTTTTCCTTGGATTTTTATGGAAGATTTTGCGCAAAGATCTTGGATAACGACCTTGCAAGATCCAGCTTGTGCAAGAATTAAAGCCGCGAGACCATGCAATGTGTCGTGATTTTGGTGTATGCGCCGAAAATGAGAATGATCTCGAGGCTGATTTTCATCGCAACATTTTGTTCAGTGATGAGGCTCACTTTTGGTTGAATGGCCACGTCAACAAGCAAAATTGCCGCAATTGAGTGAAGAGAATTCACATGAGACCCTTGAGACGCATTTACATCCACAAAAACTGATTGTTTGGTGTGTTCTATGGGCTGGTGGATTCATTGGGCCATACATTTCGGAAGAAGTATGGCCCAATGCAGGATGCTAGAGAGTCAGTTACTGTTAATGGAGACCGGTGTGGAACTATGATAACCGAGTATTTTGTTCCCGTATTGGATGGCATGAATGTGGATGAGATGGGGTTCCAACAAGACGGCGCTACATGCCCCACAGCGCACGTCACAATCGATTTATTGAAGCAAATATTCGATGATCTCATAATTGCCCGGAATGGACCTGCCAATTTTTTTTTTTTATAAGTTACACGTACTCAAGGGGTTATGAATACCCTTTATAGAGAAGGGGAAGAAAGAGAGGTTTAGAGATGGGGAAGAAAGAGAGGATTGGAAAGATTTTGGATGTAGTGGAGACTTTACTCCATGGGTGGTGTCCGAACTAGCTTCGGGGAGTCACTTTTTCTTGTGTTCGTTAAATTTGAAGAAATTTAAGATGGTGTGCATACTTTTAGGTATTACACCGACCTTTTTATTTCTTTTAAATAAAAGTGAAATGGAGTTTGGTTGGGATTGAACGCGCAACCTTACACTCAACAGACGAACACACATTACCACTACACCGCGGCCACCCACCATCGTGGCCACCAAGATCGTGTTTTTGCCAACATTACAGTATTTTCATTGGGGATAGGTGAAGTCGCTCATCTACGTCCACAAAACAGAACCGTTGGGGACTTGAATGCCAACCTTTGTGGCGTTATTGCCGACATACGGCCCCAAATGTTCGAAAAAGTGGTTAAAAACTGGACCTCTAGACTTGGCGCGGCGGCCACATGCCCAAAATCATAACTTAAAATTAAAAGCATTAAATTATCCTTCCAATAAAGCCAAATTGGTGGACATTAAAATGATTTTCTTGTGTTTTATTTCAATTCGAAGTTCTAAATGCCTTCTTAATCGTTTCCATAGCACATTTCAAAAACCGAATTTTAAATTCAATCACCTCGGATACATCACCATGGATATACCAACTGAATCCAGAAATGTGATTCTTTATTCAAAATAATTAAACGAAGAAGAAAACCGCACAACCACAACTATTTATTAATTATAACCAACAAAGGCATTTTCCCAGCAACAGTTAAAGGATGAGGACGCACGCAACTTGACAGCATACTTAAAATACACGTGTATACCGAAATTATATCCTCACGGTTCCCCCTTTCCAGGATGATTATAGTGCCTGTCATCTGGTGGTGGTAAGTCAACGTCGAATCAGTGAGTGCGTTGGGATGCCTGTACCTTTACGAACATCCTTTAGTATCAGGTTAGATCATTCGATAACCATGGCAATACAATTTGAAAAGTTTCAACTACTTTGTGGTTCCGCTGCCAGGAGCCGACATGACCCACTCTCTCTCGGAGTCTATCACTCACAAAAGCTTTGTACGAGTTGAAATCGTTCCTCGAGGAGTAGTGGCCGGATTTACACGCAGCAAGCTCCAAAGTAAATTGAATACTTGATCAATCCTAGTTCACCTGATAGGGCACATCAGCTATGGCGGCGGGGGCGAGCGGTAGCGGCAAACACCGGTAGCATCGCCAATGTATCGAAACAGGAGGCTACCAATAACCGAACAACAAAGTTTACGGGGAACGTTAATGTAATTGGATTTGCAGGCTCGCGGTTTTCTTTATTCATCCCCCCCGAAATCACCCCTCACCGCGTACAATCAACAAACAGAATGCAATTGACTACTAATGGGATATAGGTAATTGATGCCAGTGGTATTATATCATTCCAATGGATGGAAGCTAGTCGAGCTCATGCGGCACGATGATAGGTGTAAGTGTAGGCGCATTGGCAAATACTTTGGAGTCGCATTTGTGAGCGTTCGATTGCCGAAATTCATGATGCCAAATACCGCATAAAAGACATTTGGGGAATTTAATTTTCGGAAGCATCAGTTCGGCGAGGGTTGTGATGTGTGTGCAAGAGGATATAAGCGGGTGGTGCGGTGACGTCGAATGCGAGAACAACTGCAGGATACGATGGTGTCTGCTCGTTCATCATCATTTGGGGAATTCGAAATTGGAATTGAGATACACTATGAAATGTGTGGCATGGAACATATGTATCTGACAGAAATGCCGATAAGAACATTTATTTCTAAAGGGACGAATTAGAGCTTGGGGTGGTTTCACCGTACGTGCCATGGTTATTAGGCAGCTACGCCCTAGGTACTTACGAGCCTGTTGCGCCAAAAATTTATATTTTTTTGTTTGCCTATTTTTTAGGTTAAAATATTTGCAGTTTTATTTTTGTGTTTTTGTTTGTGTACGTGATGTCAATATTTGAGTTTTTTTTTTATATTTAAATTGAATGTTAAACGAACTTCGAATGTATGAGGGTAGTTTGGAATTTTTCTTCTCCTTCGGATTTGTATGGGGCAAGGCCATTAGGATAATTACAGTTGGAAGGCTATTGCTGGGATTGGAATGTTAGACGGTTTGTGTTTATCAATATATTAAAAATTCCATCAGCTTTATGACCCTGTAGTTGGATGGGACAAAATGCTTTAAATAATGCCAACACTATGAGGAATCGTCTGTTGATAAATGTCATTGATTGTCTCTATAAATGACTTCGTGCAGAGGGAGTATGCGTCCATTACATGATATGGGGGATAGATCATCAGTGCATACTTAAAGAAATAATGGAAGCTGGAAATATTTTGCAAAATGGGAAAAAGGACGCAAATGAAGACAAACAAAAAAAACGAGTTGTACGTGCAAAACTGGGTTGTAGTTAGATTTATATTTCAATGCTTGATAAGCATTAGTTCAAGTACCAACCATCAGAGGACGATTTTCATACTTTGACCGAAAAATCGAGAACACTTCATTAATTTTGATTATTATTGCTAAAACTAACTCATAATTCCAGTTTCACATCATATATACCTTAATGATGTGAAACTGGAATTATGAGATCTTTTATTGCAGAATTTGGAGGAATTGCTGTCCAAGCAAATCATAACAACTGGCTGTTATTGTCCAAAACAAGAAAATTCCCAAACAAAATTGGACTAGTCAATTACTCTGGCAAAGTGATTACGGACAGGGAGAACTACAGAACGATAGAAGTATGAGAACTCCCATTTTCGAACTTCCCTATCGTCGTAATGATAGCTTAAGTAAAAGTTTGGAGTTTTTTTTCACAAAACCATTATTTGCTCTATTATGACCAAGTAAAAGTAAGATACAACGGCGAATCCCATATGAGGATGAGTACAATCAAGTGAAGTTCAAACACAAAACGCATTTTTGTCGCAACAGGCTCGTCCGTACCAAGGGCCTAGCATTCTCACATCCATTCATGTGTGCGTGTGTACTTCTTACCTCCTGTTTTATACCGACTCCAAACGGCTTACTTACTTAGTAGAACTACATTCCGGAATGAACCTGGGCCTCAACCAACATGCCTAGCCCGATTCTAGGTTGATGTTGATTTCTACTTGGGCACGCCACTTAAGGCGAGGTCTTGCTCTACTGCGTCTGAAGTCTGGCTGGGAATCGAAGACTCTGCGAGCCAGAATATCGTTGTCCATTCATTCTGCATGTCCTAGCCATCTGAAACGTACAATGCGGAGTTTTTTGACCAGGGGCATGTCGCTGTCGCTCGTACAGTTCTTGGTTGGATCTTCGTCTCGATAGCTCGTACACGGAAACGGGACCGAAGATTTTTCGAAAAAATTTCCTTTCAAATCGATAAATGATTTCTTCATCCGCTTTTGAGACGGTCCATGCTTCAGCGCCATAGAGCAGGACTGCGATGATCAGGGTCTTACATAGGATCTCCTTAGTAGTTCGAGTTAGGGCTTTCCTACTGAATTTCCTACTTAACCCGAAGAAAAAGCGGTTGGCAAAAGTAATTCTTCGTTTAATTTCTGACGAGATGTTGTGTTCAGAGTTAATAACAGAGCCGAGATAGACAAAGCCACGTACTACCAACTCGTCGATGTTAAGTGTTCTTTCGAGTTGACAGCATAAGCTTAGTCTTGCCCTTATTTACTACTGAACCCGATTTTTGCTTCTTCCTTCTCTGTATTAGCAAACGAGGCTAAGATATCATGTTGAGTCCTAGCAACGACGTCAATATCGTCGGTGTATGCTAATAGTTGCACCGATTTTTGGAAAGTTGTGCCTCTGGCGTTGGCTCGTGAGTTGTGCAAAATCCTCTCAAGAATCAATATGCTCTCTATAGTTCGTCTCTATAAATGCTGTCATATGAAGCTTTGAAATCAATGAATAGGTGGTGGGTATCGATTTGGACTTCTTGGGTTTTTTCCAGGATCTGCCGAAATGTGAAAATTTTATCAGTTGTGGACTTGCTGGCATAAAATCGCACAGATAAGGGCCGATCAGGTTGTTGTTAAACGGTTTCAGGGGTTCACATATTGCGGCAGATAGGATGTTGTAGGCGATGTTGAGGAGACTTATGCCTCTGTAGTTAGCGCAGCCTAGAGGGTGAAAAAGGAGTAATATCGGAACCTTATGTAGTCCGTATAAGGTGTTCACCAAGTAGCTCGGCCTTCTAGTAACTCTGGGCGCCATTATCGACGTCTTCAAGAAATTCATCGATAGCCGGGTATTAAGAGAGCCTTGGTGAAAACCTTTTTCAGTTATTTGTTATTGGGTTACGACATAGCACTTGACACTAAGCTTTCGATTACAGAAATTCCCTCTGTAAAAACAAGTTCTAGACTCGCATATGTAAAAGCTCCATGGTAGTGAATGAATAACTTGCAGTCATGACCTTGTGTGAGGAGGAGGTCTAATTTTAAAAGGATATACCATACAAATAAAATAAATTAAACTTTCAAAAATTCACTGTGCTAAAAGATCATGACCATATTTATCATGGCCACCTGCGTCTATCGTAACTGCTATTCATATTTCCCCCCAAGTGAAATCTTATTTTTTATTATTATTTCAACGTTGCTAGGAATCGTAAAATAAACATCATGTACAAACATTTTTAAGGCCAGCTTATTTGTGAAAATTTCTCTCAAATCGGAAATAAATGATCCACCCTTCAGGCACTCATCGACTAGCACTTCCTTCAACTCATCTTGTTTCAATGAATCGTCTTTATACAAATCACCACTAATTAGATAGATTTTTCCTTGTAGATACTTCCATCACACCAAACTCTGTCGAATCAATCTAATTATAGCGAACTCCATTGAATTGCCTTTTGTAAATTTATTTACTCAAGCTGGCTGCCCCATCACTTTGTAATGAGTTGTCTACAAAATCCTTTCATTTTATAATTAAGGACTACCAGCAACTTTGGAAAACAGTCCTGGAGTTTGAGTAGAAAAAAAAAGTTAAAACTTTCCAAACACAAACAAAAACAATTGCACTAACAATCAGGACGTGATTGTTATTGTTACACCAAATACGAGGCGAGACTATTCTGGCATCCTCCAAGCTCCAACCCAACACACGCATATTTCGGTGATATAATAAAATACGGGGTAGCGCTCTTGATTGTTTGCAGCCAATTAGACGCAATTTTCATCCTAATTGCTTGGCAAACAAAAAATTCCCCATTTCCTGCCGATGAAATTATATCGTTCCTTCGTCGTCCTTGTCGACGTCTGTCGAACAAATTGGATTAAAATTGAACTTAAAATCCGCCAATCTTTGGCAAATAAATGCCATGACTACGAATCGCGAAGCCATATGGCCTGATTTGAAATTCCAATCCAAACAAAAGCTTCCACAGCCGATGTGAGTCTGTCTCATTTGGGCTCATTGAGACCATAAACTCACGTTATTAGACTATGATTGTATATGTATACATTAGTCAGGTCCCGGTTAGCCATTTTCAACATCCTTCTACCTCCTGCGCTGTCTGCTGTTGCTGGGTAGCAAAAAGCCAAATTGAATTATCATGTAATTTTCTTTATTTAAAGCGCCACATACATATACAGAAATAAAAGAAGGACCGAGTAGCAATGGATAAAAATACGTCCTTCGGTATAATCCGGTCCGTGCGGCAGTCGGTCGTCAGTCAACACTTCTTCGTCCATTCAACCAAGCAAACAAGTCTGTAATTAAATTAGTTCGCAACAACAGCGTTGCGTTAGTGTGGGGCTCAACCCTTAACCCGACCCCCATTGGCTTCATTGGTTTAGAAGCGATGTTACGCCGCATGGGTATCCAGTTGTTGCTGTTTTTGTAACTTATTTCACAGTCTGCTTGCTGCGAAATATCTAAATATTCTGATGACCGAGGATGGGCGGTTATCAGGACAATCTATATACGTAGAATCACATTTCCTGAAGCTAAATCGTACCTAGGACGGTTTGTATAATTGTTTTGCACATGACTAGCATTACACTTGCGTTTGTAATGTGTGATGTTGAGACTGATTGCTTAAATTTGTAACTGTATAGGGTATCTATGTACGCGTAGTTGTTCATCATTATTGAGACCAACGAGCCGGATGTTAATTACGGCATCTGTACAGGCAGGTTGTATGACATTGGTTAGTGAATTCTATGCGGACCCAAGCTTCGATTTTGATTTAAAGGTATACATTGTAGGTGAAACTGGTATTTTTTGAAATCACATTTTGAAGACCTTGCGGAATTACCCACCGTGTCTCGTTGTCGGGGACTATTGAGTAAGAATAATCGGATGCGTTTCAAATAGACTTCCACATGAGGCTAAACATCATTCTCCCTGGTATGAGATCTTTTATTCCCAACAGAATAAAGAGTATCAGACCAAAGGCAAAAGTGTGGTATGACTAGAGCTGCAAAGAAGCTATCAGATTGACCACACTTTTGGTTATACAAGACCAACACAACAGAGAAAAACCGAACAACGCTCAAACCAGCCAGAAATGCCTTTGACACACTGGTGTTATAAATACCATGGCAAAGTATGTGTTGAGAGATGACCTGTGGCTGTAGCTCTGACTACACATAAAGTGCTTATTTTTAACCTCCAAGTGGTAACAATCGGGTACCAGTCTCATCCAACAGGATTTGACTTGCTAAACGAAAAACGCGAGTTTGATAACACGACATAAAAAAAAGAATGTCACGGAAGGGATACCTGATCTGGTTTCCCAGGTGAACCTAGACAAGCTGCTTCGACATATTCGGACAACAGATTGTCTAGGAATTTCAAGGGGAAGTCAGACCCTTTGAACAGAGATGGTGGCGGATGAACCGAAATTCCAACTGCAGCGCTCAATCCCGTAGTGGATACTAATATCACCGTGTCCTATGGGTATTTAATAAATTGGAATTGGCCCTCTAGGTTGGGGGTTGTGCGTTGGGCTAACTATCCAACCATTTAAAAAACGAAACATTTATAGGAAGCAACCAATAACCCTAAACGAAAAAAGGAAAACAACGTTCATATCTACGCCTGGAATGTGAGAACATTAAACAGCTGAGGTGCAAGCGAACAATTAGCGAAAGCCCTAAACTGATACCAAGCAGACAAAGCAGAGCGACTACCGAAGTACGATTTAAAATAGTGCTAGGAGATTTTAACGCAAATGTAGGAAGAGAAGACATCTTTGGCAGTATTATCAGAAAACATAGCCTACACGACAACACGTCTGGTAACGGACTTTGGCTAATTGACTTCGCTACGGGAACTAAATGCCACCATTGCCAGCACACGGTTCAAGATCATTGAACGGTCAACCAAATTGATCACATTGCGAAAGACAAGAGGCACGCAACCAGTATTTTTGATATCCGAACATTCCAAGGAGCTAACATCGACTCGTAGCACTACCTTGTTGCAGCCAAGTTAAAAATGCGGATGTCCACCACGGCATAGCAATCCAGAAATACTGTGTAAAGTCGAAAGATTGCAATCCCAAGAGACCGCCAAGCCTTTAGCGCTACGCGTATCCCTTTACCTCTCGATTAACACAACACCGTTGAGCTCTATAGTCAGAGAAGAAGGGAAGAACACCGGCTTTTCAAAAAGAAGAAAAAAGACAAGGAAAGCGCGCTATCGAGGATATAGAGAGGTGCCACTCCAGGAACGATGTTCGCAAGTGTCACCAAAGTGTAAAACGTCAAAGCCAATGTTATAAGGCTCGAACAGAATACTGTCAAAATGAACAAGAAAATATCATAGTTGAGACACAGTGGATGCTGAGGTTATGGAAAACCACTTCTGCAGACTGTTAAACGGCGATGACGAATAACATTCCGCTGTGAGGTAGAATGAACCATTCAATACTGGCAGCAACATCGAAAACTGCCAACCACCCAACCTGAATTAAGGGAGGATAGCAATATCTTAGCTCAAGCTTAATAAGGCTGCCGGAAACGATGGCCTTCCCGCTGGTAAGTAACATTCCCCAACTCAATTCAAGCCAAATCTGGTCGGAAGAAAGTATGCCTGATGATGGAACCTCAGAATCGTTTGCCCGATCCACAAAAATTGAGACCCTCCAAACTGCGCCAACTACAGAGACATAAGTATCCTCAACATCGCCTACAAGCTCCTATCTGCGGTTATATGTTAACGCCTGAAACTGTTTAACAACAACCTGATCGGCCCTTATCAGTGGGGTTTTGGGCCAGCAAGTCCACAACCGATCAAATTTTCACACTTCGGCAGATCCTGGAAAAACCCCAAGAAGTCCAAATCGATACCCACCACATATTCATCGATTTCAAAGCCTCATACGACAGCATTTATAGAGACGAACTATACAGAGCCAATTGTTGGATGACAATGGAGGATTCTCGCTGCTCCATCAGGGTCGGAAACGACCTCACCGACACATTCAATACCAAAAAAGGATTTAGTCAAGGCGATGCACTGTCATGTGACTTCCTCAACTTGATTCTGTAGAGGAGTGTGCAAACCGCACGAGCCAACACCAGAGGCACAATTTTCCAGAAAAATATTAGCATACCCCGCGATACTGACATCAGTGGTAGGACCCAACGTGATATCGTAGCCACGTTTGGTAATAAAGAGAAGGAAGCGGCAAAAATGCGTTTAGCGGTAAATGAGGGCAAGACGAAGTATATGCTGTCAACACGAATGTACACACAACATCGACGAAATGGACAGACCGTCACTATTGACAGATAAAACTTTGAGGTAGTACAGGACTTTGTCTATCTGACAACAACATCTCGTCAGAAATTATACGAAGAATTACTCTTGCCAACCGCTGTTTCTTCGGGCTAAGAAGGCAATTCAGTAGTAAAGCCCTCATTCGAACTACTAAGGAGATCATATATAAGACGCTGATAATCCTAGTGCTGTTGTACGGCGCTGAAGCGTGGACTGTCTCAAGAGCTGGTCAAGAAATCCTTAGTTGATTTGAAAGGAAATTTCTTCGAAAAATCTTCGGTCCCGTTTGCGTTGACGAGCTATGGTTACGAAGATTCAACCAAGAACTATACGAGCTCTACAGCGACATGCCCTGGTCATAAAACTTCGCATTGGACGTTTAAGATGGCTAGGACATGTAGAACGAATGGACAACAATACTTTGGCCAGCTGAGTCTTCGATTCCCAGCCAGACGTCAGGCGCAGTATAGGAAGGCTTCCCCTTAAGTGGTGCGCACAAGTAGAAACTGACATTAACCAACTCAGAGTGCGCAACTGGAGGCAGTTAGCTAAGGACCTGGCTAATTGGAGAGGCATGTTCGTTGAGGCCGCTGTTGATTCAGGACTGTAACGCCACTTAAGTAAGTAAGTAAGTAAGTAAGAGAAATTTAGGAAGAAACTCTGATCCAATAGTGCTGACTGGTACCTACACGTTTTTTTAACGCTTTTACTTTTTTAGGAGTACACCATTAAAAAATGAAAAGGTGCTACTAATGCCTAGGCAAGCTTTGTGACTCACTTCAAAATTCCATCAAATCTAATCGAACCTCACTCTTTAGCGATTTTATAACACACTCGATTTTTCAATGAACCCTTGGTTAGGGACTCTTATTTTTAAAATTTATAACAGACACAATGGATATCTACACTCAATACCATAGAAATAGTTAACAGTGTTGTGCACTGTTCACGTGGGAAACCATCAAATCCTTAAGCCATTACCAAAAGGACTTTAACGAGCAAACAAAAATCACAGAACTAACGACACTAAAGCCATAAATTTATAGTAACTGCCAATTCTCTAAGATATCCTTTACCCAATCTTCTCCACTGATAAGTTTCCGGAAATAACCACAAATCACTCTTTTCTGAATCCTTTTTTAACGAGTCTAACCAAAAGACGAGATCTCACAAGAATGCCAATAGAGGGTGTATTGCACAACCTACCCCAAATCGACGAATATATAATTTAAAATAAGGAAGTTCCCTAAAATTACCTGATGGCAATTTCGCAAATGCCAAACAAAATGGCGAAGTAAAGTCGTCCTTTCTATATGTTGCAGTCTCTTACCTCCGAACTATTGAAAACTAGGATTGAACTCATTTTTGGATTTCCATCTGTGTCTACCTACCCTTCGGTGATCTCAATATTCCGAAGCTCATTTTGTAGCCTTCCAAGTGGTCATCACCGCAACTACTCCGGCCAACAGAATCCTTCACCTTATTTAGTAATAATTTCCATCCGAAAATTATTGGAAAATATGTATGAGAACCGCACACATTTTTCCATACTTTGGACAGTGGGCTGTAGAAATTTCGGCCCAACCTAGAAACCATACCAAGCTAACCATCAAAGCTGCTGGCAACGGCAGAATGAATGTTTTATCTTCTACAGCCGACTTGAGATAGGAATGAGAAAAAAAAAGAAACTCAGCCACTTTCACCGCAAATTGCAGCGTCCCGATGGTGTGAGGACTGGAAACACTTGCAAGTAATGGGGTAGAATTTGATGATCCCCCCTAGGCCGGAGGTGCAAGCAATCCCAGCATCGAAAAGAGAATGAAAGCGAGAGGTAAAGTACGGACTGGGACCCGTTGTTGCTGTAGTGTAACAAAAATTCATTATGCCAGAGCTGGAAAAGTTTTCTATCCCTTTGGGGGTACAATACGGTGTTGGGTGATGATGGTGGTTTTGGGTGATGCTGGTGGTGACTTGGTGAATAACCTCTCCTGTTGCAATTGCATCCGTCCATTGAACATGAGCGCCAGGTAAATGGAGCGTGGTCGAATATTCCCTAGAGAAATGCTTTTTCTCTCCTCCTCACGATGTTTTTTTTTTTTGGTTCGTAAAACGGTACAATAGGTGCATGGAAGACCGAGGCGGAGAAGAAGCCTTGGGGGTTACTTTTATCAAATTTTATGGTTGTGGCTTTTGTGATCTTGATGATGGCGAGTTTTAAAGTTGACTTTTGTAACTCTGTGTATGTGTGTGTTTGTAATATTTTTGTCTTTTACAACCTTTTTTGAGGTTATCCCGGAGTAAATGCAAATTCAATATTTTTTTGCTTTGTATAACGGGAGAGCTGGGATAGAGTAAAATGAAAAAGAGGAGAGGGTAGCCATTGTTTAGTGAGTGGGATATATATATTTTTTTTAATGCAAAACAAAAGCAGCTCGAGTATAGATGTTGGAAGAGTCAACAATGGCGGTTGATGAGGGTGAGTTTTAAAGAATATCAAGGATGTTAAGATTTTGCATTGAAATTACTTGAGCGGAAATAAATTGCGTTATACAAAGCAATTTGGGCCAGGAAGTCATTGCTAACGAGCTCTGTTTGATGCACTGTGGGAAGCCCTGTGTTCAACTTACTTGCACTTTTGGAGTCAAGAAAATACATATATAAAGGACATATTTTCTGAAGAATGGAGGAATGCCATTTGCGAAAGCAGAAACCGAATCGTGCAAAGAAATTTGGTATAACTGTAGAGGTTTTGGTTATGCTGTCAGCAGCTATACTTTATTCTTTCAATAAGATTATCAGGTTGATAGTACCACATTATACCAATAGTATCAATTGTAACCAATTTGAAAGAATTAATTGGCATGAATACGAGGACAAGCGCAAAATAGGAACAATCAGGTAAACGACTAGACCCTGAATGTTTCTAGATTCGGTAGGGTTTTTATTCGGTTCGGTTTTTTATTAAATAAATTTTTTTTCCGTTCGGAATAACAACGAAGTGAAAACTGCAGAAGTCTTGGATTAAATCCAACGAGTCTCCAGGGATACCAACCTTCAAGCAAAGAGTCATACAGATGACGCATTGAGAACAAAAAACAGAAGGTTTTGCTCACCAGCTTCATGGTACGGGCGCGCGGTATGTACGTGCACCCATGAGAAACGAGATCCAAACATATGGCGGGCGGAACAATTTTTCTTGTATGCAGTGCGTCATCTGTATGACTTTATATCCTTTGCTTCAAGCTTAAGGAAGTTATCAAAATCTTAAAGGTTTTGGCACACATTATGAAAGATTTCTAGATGAATGAAAATTTCTCAGGGCGATTGGAAAGTAACAAGAAAAAGAAACCATCGTCATGACGACAACTGTGCATGCTGGGCACAAGAGGTAAAGAACAGGAAAAACATATGAGAAGGCTCGAATGCGCTGTGCCCATAGCGATCCTTAAATTTGTATCCCCAAAATGTGGGCTTTCTGGCGATGAAATTTTGAAGTTATTTTGTCACAACATTTTTCTATTGCGTATGCCTTGGGGTAGGTTATACAAATGGTTAATGTACGAAAACACCCTTGGACGAATTATTGAAATTACGTGTATTAATGTTTTTGCGTCGAAAGTTTTTTTAAATTTCCTTAAAATTTTACATAAAACAAATTTTAAGGCCTAAAAATCGGTGGCGTAGAGACAACGGGACAGACAGACATAGCTTAATCGGATCAGCTAGCGATTCTGAGTTGATTCATGTACGTTTTGGCGCAAAAGTAATCCTCCTATCAGAATATGCTATAAATTTTGCGATTGGCCCCTAATGTCAGTTCTGTTTTGACATTTGTGTAGTAAACACATGCGAAATACACGTTAATAAACAATGTAACACTACACTGCTCCAGAACGCGGAATATTGGTGACTATTTATTTGAGCAATAATCGGTCGGTGACTTTGGCACAACGTGAATTTCGTCGCAGATTTCCTAGCAGATTTCCAACGCCTACTGGTGAAACACTGCGACGTTTAGCCGCTCGCCTCGAAGAGACTGGCACAACACGAGATGCTGCCAGGCGTGGCAGACCCCGGAGTAGCCGTTCTGCAGAGAATATTGCTGCTGTAGCCGAAGATGTTATGGAAGCGTCGTCGACATCGACCAGACGACGTGCCACGCAAATGGGTATCAGTCGACGGTCTTTACAGCGAATTTTGGTACAAGATTTGAAGATGTTTCCGTACAAAGTCCAGACGGTGCATCAGGCTGTTAGCTGCTGACCGCCAATCGCGTCTAACATACGCTCAAGCCATCCTTAATCACCACCAAGAGGAAGATGATTTTTCATCAAAAATAATCATGAGTGATGAGGCCCATTTCCATCTTAGCGGGTACGCAAATAAGCAAAATTTACGCTTCTGGGGCACTGAAAATCCGCGTGTAACCCACGAAGAGCCATTACACCCGCTCAAAGTCACTGTATGGTGTGCTGTTTTCGCTGGAGGAGTCATCGGACCTTTTTTCTTCGAAGACGTCGCGGGCCAAACGGTTACTGTGAAAGTTGAGCGCTACAGAGCAATGATCAACGAGTTCTTTTTGCCGCAACTTGATGAATTGGGATTGGAAAACATGTGGTTCCAAAAGGACGGTGCAACGGCACACACTGCACGTGCCGCAACCGATATGCTGAAGAATGCATTTCCCGGGCGCCTAATCTCCCGTTTTGGCGATTTGCACTGGCCAGCAAGATCGCCTGATTTGACCGCTCGAGACTTCTTTTTGTGGGGCTTTTTGAAGTCGCGGGCTTATGTCAATTAGCCTCAGACTCTTGCAGCTCTTAAAAACAATATCCGTCAAGAATGTGAGGACCTATCGCCGGAAGTTTTGGCCAAAGTGATGGAAAATGCCATAAAAAGGGCTCAAATGACAATCAACTGTGGCGGCGGCCATTTACATGACACCATATTCTCGACTTGATGTAGAAAAAATTAAAAGACTAAATAAAAATAATCCACAAGAAGAATCAAAGTTTTTCTTTTTTTTTTAAATTACAGCCGAAAAACATCGGAAGGTTATTTTTGCGCCACCTTGTATAAAGACTTGCCCGAAGGGCTTTCTAACACACAATATGGCTTTCGAAATAAATGAATCACTACAGATGCGATAGAAACAGGAACGGGTAGCTGTATTTGGAACCAGGTGGTGAACGAACGTGGCAGAAAGCAGTAATGAGCCATGACATCACTTGGCGTGAAAAATTACCATTACCTCTGCAAGTTGGATCCCCATAATGAATGCGCTTGAAAATATTAGAGTGTACGGTTTCAGATTGATTCCTCTATTCCTCGTTCCTTAAAGCGGTTCTTTTCTATTCTGTAGTTTGTCCACGTGCCTCGATAGGAAATACATAAAGATGAATTTATCACTGCGATTGGTGATTAACTGTCGTGGTGTTTTTGACATTTTCGCGTTCCTTGGTGGGAGGCGTGGTTTACACTGGAAACTGCATCGCCCAAAAACATATCAGAATTTCCCCATCTTTATTTGTTCCGATTGCACCATCTCTATTCACAAAGAAGAACTACAACCGACGTATTTTACTTAGCGCTGGCATGCTGCAGATCGCAAGCTCTTCACTATCGGCTTATATACCACTGCGCCAAACACACTACGCCAACACATCGCATGTAACACCCAGGTTGCATTAGCCGAAACGAAACGATTGTGTAGTGCCTTCCTACTAGACGAATGTACCTATGTGAGGAAAATAAAGCTAGGTTCTGGGTACTTACTTCCCCGTTGCACCAATCATTCAATTTTTTTTTTGTTTTAAGCTAAGTAATGCCTTTCATCAAGGTCGACGTAGCCAGATGGGCTCTGATGAGATCCTTGGGACAATACAGGTCAGCGATATTTGATCATCATAAATAAAGAAAATGTTTGGACCGAAGAAACATAACTGTTCTGAATACATCGAGATCTTGGGCAGAACCAATTACATTGCTGCATCACTGAGCGCATCAGAAGTGCGTCTTTATTTTAGGAAATTACTCAACGCACCACAATTTTCACCGATTCCACAGTACGCAGCGCCAAGTTTTAAAGACGAGATACTGGATGCACAATTTTCGATTGATGAAATTAAAAATGTGATTGAAAAATCCGAAATTGGAAAGGCTCCGGGAGATGATCGTGTCCCAGTAGATTTTTTTTTATAAATTGTTCAACGGAATTTTTGTACGTATTGACAGAGGAGTTCAATAGAATTTTCGAGAGTGCAGACTTTCCAGAAAGCTTTAAGAGAACAATAATGTTTTCCCTACACAATAAAGACTCCTATGACGTACCGACAAATTATCGGGGTATTTCCTTTTTGAATTCGTCCGTGAAGCTTTTTTGCACTCTGGTTCTTAAAAGACTTACAAATTGGATTGAAGAGAAGAAAATTCTTAGTGAATTTCAGGCAGGATTTAGTCTTTTAAGCATTGCGGAGAGCTTTAAAAGAAGAAAAAAGAAACTTTACGCCTTTTTCGTTGATTTTCGAGCAGCGTTCGATTCGATCGCCCGAGAAGCACTTTTCTATTAGCCCTATAAATTGGTTATATCAAGCAAAATTGTTACCTTACCGAAAGTGTCATATGACAACAACGTTGCCAATGTATGGAATGGGGAGCCATTTGTGTTGAAAACTCGTCAGATAGAGTTTTCAACACAAATGGGAGTTAAGCAAGTTTGTGTTTTGCGCACAATACTATTCATTCTGTTCATCAATGACATCGTTGAGGAGATAGGAGGAAGAATCCATTTCGGAAATAAACGGACTCCTGGCCTGATATTCGCAGATGATATTGTTTTGCTATCTGAATCGGTAGAAAGAATGCAGCGAATGATGAACCGACTGGAGAGCTACTGCAAAAATTGGAACCTGTCTGTTAATTTGCAGAAGTCTAAAATTATGATATTTAGAGATGGAGGTGGAAGATATGCAAGAATATGTTACAATTGTTCGAGAGTACAAACACTTAGGCGTAATAGTTACATCAAATCTCAATATAAGAAAACATTTTGAATCCAAGCTATCGGAAGCGTGGGCACGTTGTATCCATTGCATATACATTGATCATAGCTCAAAGCTTAAAATTTTTCACGCGACTGCAACTTCAATAATGCTTTATGGTGCGCAATTTTGGGGATTTTGCCAATACGATGAGGTGGAAAGGTTCCTCAGATATTTTTTTAAAACGTATTTTTCGGCTGCCACTCTGCACGCCAAACTATATGCTGCATATGAAAACAACTGAGCCTCCATTGTTTTTTAGAACCCTAAACCTGCATTTTGATCACATTATGAAGGTAATGGAAGTGGATGAAGTGAGACTTCCGAAGCGAGTGCTTAAGGAAATCTTGACGACAAGGGGTAATTTAGTCGAGAGGTGGGAGAAGCCAGCTCTGGGTGTAGGTGAAAGCGTACAGTTTTCACCTGGTAATGGGTGATCCATTTCGAGGTTCCCTAATTTTTTTAAAGAAAAAAACACAGAAAATTCAAATTTAATGGAGAATGTTTATTATCATTTGAAAGAACATTCTTTGGCATTTATTTTTTGAAGATTATGTCTATCAAATGTTGGCCGTTGCTACGTCGCAGATGGTCCATCCGTTGAGTCCAATTTTCGATCACTCGTTCGAGCATTTCGACTGGTAACTGGCGAATGACACGCGTGATGTTTTCCTCCAAGGCCTGAATCGAAGCGGGTTTGTCGGCATAAGCTTTTGACTTTACATATCCCCACAGGAAAAAGTCGAACGGTGTGATATCACACGATCTTGGTGGCCAATCGAACGGCCCAAAACGTGAAATTACGTGCTCACCGAAATGTTCTCTCAATAAGTTTATTGATTGATGCGATGTGTGGGAAGTGGCGCCGTCTTGCTGAAACCAAATGTCGCCGAGATCACGAGCTTCAATTTCAGGCATCAAATAGTCGGTTATCATGGCACGATAACGGTCGCCATTGACGGTTACGTTCGCACCGGCATAATTTTTAAAGAAATATGGACCGATGATTCCACCGGCCCACAAACCACACCAAACCGTTGTTTTTTTCTGGATGAAGTGGCAGTTCTTCAATCTCTTCAGGTTGCTCTACATCCCAAATGCAGCAATTTTGTTTGTTTACATACCCATTGAGTCAGGAATGGGCCTCATCGCTAAACAAAATCTGCCTCGAAAACGTCGGATCTTCTTGGAACTTTTCAAGAGCCCATAGAGCGAAGCGATGTCGCTTGGGAAGGTCGAGCGGCTTCAGTTGTTGCACAAGCTGTATTTTGTACGCTTTCAATTTAAGATCTTGACGTAAAATGCGCAAAGTCGTTCCATACGTCAGTCCGAGTTGCTGCGAACGGCGCCGAATCGACTCTCTACGGTCTTCGTGTACACTCTCAGCTACGGCCGCTATATTTTCTTCTAAGCGTACTGGACGTGGTCTATTCGGTCGAATATTATCCAATAATGCAAGCTGGGTCTCAAAATGGGTGATGGTGTTGGGAATAGTAAGCTCAGTAGGCCGATTATGTTGACAATAAGTTGAGCGAAGTGCACGAAACACATTCCTCACAGAACGTGAATTTTCATAATAAAGATGAACAATTTGTAAACGTTGTTCACGCGTAAGTCTTTCCATTATGAAATGCCAAACAATACTAAACAAAACTAACATGACAGCATGACACGACTCACACGTGATCTGTCAAAAAAGACTATTGAAAAAAGTATCTCTACTTGGATCACCCATTATAAACATTCAAACAGATTTGAAAGATAATTTCTGGTCAATTTCAAAGAAAGTAAGCCACTTGGCATATGCAAATTTTAAACATGAAGCACAATCTTCTCAGTATAGAATTATATACAATCAACTCAATTTGGATCTTCGAGAACAAACATACTTACTCAACCGCTTCCCCATAAGTATGATAAATTTAATATTTAAAGTTAGAAGCGAATTACTAAATTAAAACTGCAATCCACATCGACGCGATCTACCGATCCTATGTGACATATGCAACCTCAAGGAATAGGGAGGATGTATACCACTTTATTGCCATATGTCCTATTTTGAGGGAGTTTCGTGTGAGATACTTTGGAGTTGCTTCGTTGGAATGGGACGACACTTTGGAATGGAAAATTTGGCTGGGAAATATTATATAAATATACGACAACTGCACTTTTATATAGACAACGTAGTCGGAAAGGAGACTTTAAACAAATAACTTCATTATATAATTGAGCTTAAACAAATTGTCAGTCTGGTAGACGGTCAGTGGCCAAACCATATTAAACTCAAGACTATCAAGTTATTGTAAGCAAATTTCAAATCTATTTTTTGAAAAAAAATGTCTCTAAACTAAACTAAAACTAAACAAGGAGTCGTTGCCAATCCTTGCAGTAGGTTGATTTAAAAGCAGTCCAGCAACGAATTTTGTAGTCACCTGGTAGGCCATACCCTTTTTATATAGCTATAGCTTAAGAACTCCAACTCTTAGCCTCCACGTGACGAGTTGGTGGTAGAACCTAATGAGTAGATTTAGTTTGTAAAACATTTTCAGTTGCAGTTATGCTGGGAACAGTCTTAGAGTAAGTAAACAGCTCACATGTGCTTTCCTTACGTTTTTAGACAATATGTCATACAGAGAAATTTCTAGCATAAGTCAGAGTGTCGGATGAGTCTTATGATGCAAAGACATTTGTGAATGCGTTGAAAAAAATAGAATCATCATTAAAGTACGATATTAAAAAATTATAACGCCAAGGAACAAAGAGGTGCATTCACAACATCACTTCTGGAAACCGTCTTAGGCTAGAATACTTCACTGCGAAACAAATTGCCAATATAGCCAGCGTTCTCCAGACAAACGGTCAATGAAACTGAAAAACAAGAATTATGCCTGAAGAAGTTTCCTCATCATTGTTGGTTCGAATCTTAGAATAGTCTTAACTATAGAGACTTAGGGCTCCTTAAAAGCCTCTTACAAGATGCTAAATTCTGTAAACCGGCCACCAACTACCCGATCAGTTTGGCTTACAGTACAGTCAGTAGCACACGACTGTACTGTAAGCCAAACACAACTGTACCTACTACATGGCGCATACGACTGCATCTACTGAGACGAACTGTACAGAGCAATGTTCAGTTTCGGCATACCGCCCAAGCAATGGTCATCCGTCTGTGCAGGAGGACCATTGAGATTTTTCGCAGCTTTATCTGAATCGGCAACGCCGTCACCGACGCATTACATACCTCAGCCGATGGCCTCAGTCGCCAGTGCTGTTATGTGTCTGTAGTTCGTTGCATTCATGTGCGAAGTACTGTGATGTCAATGTCAATGTCAATGTCATTACATACCAAAAAAGGATTTAAGTAAGGCGACGCATTGTCATGTGAATTCTTTAACATCATTTTTGAGAGGATTCTAAAAAATTTTGAGCCAACACAAAAGGCATAATCTTCTATAAATCGGTGCAACTATATAATAGGATACGCCGATGGTATTGACATAATTGGTCGGACGCAAAGTGACGTCATAGCCACGTTTGCTTGTATGTAGAATTAAGCGGCGCAATTGGGCTTAGCAGTAAATGAGGGTAAGACAAAGTACATTCTGTCAACAAGGACACACAAAAGCGAGGAATCGGACAGAACGTCACCATTGATATATATATAGCTTTGGGATAGTACGGGATAGAACTCTGACAACAACATCTCGAAAGAAATAGAACGAAGATTAACTTTTTTTCAACTGCTGTTTGTTCGGGCTAAGAAGGCAAAGTAATACAGCCCTCTACTCCTAAGGATAACCTATATAACACCCTGTCCCGCAATATGGGGCTGAAGCAAAAAATACAAATTTTAGGTGCAACAGGTTCGTAAGTAACCAGGGCCGAGCTTTCTCACAACCATTAATGTGTGCGTGTGTACTTCTGGCACAATGTGTGGCCTCATGTTTTGTGCCGACTTCGAATGGAGAATTTGAGATACGCTTTTCTTGACAATTGATACTACTCGGACGACTTTTCAGATCGTCACGAGAGGAGGGCCAGTAAAAAATCATTTAGGTGTTGCTACGGCCGGGAATCCAACCCAGACCATCCTCGCCAAAGTTCATCGAACAAACCATCGCTCCACTGAGCCCGGCGCTCAAGCATTGTCCGTATTAATGGATGAAGAAATCCTTGTCAGTTTTTATAGTAAAAAAATTTCAAAAACCTTCGGTAACTTTAGTGTTGACGGGCTATGCAGACAAAGGTTCGACTAGAGGCATATCCATAGTCGAAAAACGCCGAGTTGTACGTTGAAGGGGGCTAGGACATCTAGAAATAATGGATACCAATACTACGGATAGAAAACTCTTCGATTCCCAAATAAACATCGGACGCAGTAGGGGAATACCTCGCATTAAGTGGGGTGGACAAGTAGAAATCAACCTCAACCAACTTGATATGCGCTAACTGGGGCAGTTAGCTAAGGACCAGGTTAATCGGAGAGGCATGTTGAGGCCCAGGTTCATTCGTGATTTTGGCGCCGCTGTAGTAAGTTTAAACATCAGCCTTATCAAAAGCTGATGAACAAATCTTTGGTCATTTCGAGCAAAAAATTCCTTGAAAATTGTTTTTGATTTTTGTATATGAGCTGAGGCTCCTATGCCCATGTCTTTCGAATTATCAGGCCATGGTTGAAATTTCTAAAGCAACTACACCTACGTTTTTCTTTTACATACCCACCTCTAATAAAAGACTGATGAACATCCAAGAGTATAAAACTGTCATGAGAAGCTTTTTAAATTTGCCGTTCTGAATCCGCATTAAACTGGAGGTCCAATTTTTTTGTGGCAAAAATATAACTTCGCGCACGCGAAGAATGTAAGGAGAAACTATGATTTGGTCTCTGCAATTTCCCGTAACGGCAGATTTTCAATTTCATTATTTTACAGAAGGCCAAATTCGATGTGGAGTACCGTTACCGCACGCCTCTGTATAGAATATAAACTCCACTGATTTTCAATGTCACATTAACATACAGAAGAATAGTCCCTTTGAAAGGGCATCCTCATATACACACTCTGTTTGTTTGAAGAAGCAATTTCAAGACTCTAATATTCTTCAAAACTTATCAATAGCGATTAGTGAGACGACATTAACATGGGTCCCTTTGAAGTTCAAAGCTAAATCCATAAAATTTGTTTGCGGTAAACACCGTGGCTTATGCGGTTTTAAACAGCCGACGTAATGTCTCCCCTAACCATGAAGCACAAGCTGTCATCATATTTTTTTTTTTAAATCTACACGGAGCATGAGCTGGAAGCAAATTTACATATTAGCCCCCACTCTATCACAACAAACTGGCGGCACTTCAAAAAGCATCGTCGCCGCCTTGGTTATACCCCCCCTGAAACACTCCACCATCCGCTGCCAGTCATTTAGGGACCGACCTACCAAAATGCATTTGGAGTGGAAAAACTTTCTGAGTGGTCAACCACCTGGGATTAAAGTTACTCTTAAGCGTTAAAGTTTCGCAAAAATACTTTTTCATTGCTGACTCCCGCAGTCAAATTAAGTTCACTTCCTGCCAACAAGAAAAGAGTCAAACCTCCCCTCACAAACAAAAAAAAATCCAAAAATTCAGTGTAGAAAGTTCGCCATTGTTTTTGACTAAAGTATAAAAGTGCATGCGGAAAAAAAAGACTTACATGGCCTGCACTTATATGCAATCTCGACAATTTTCCTTCGTTTCGGGCAGGGATCCATACTGGTGCCGGACGTTGATGTCGATGTGCTGCTATGGTAGCTGCTACTACCACTGGTGTCTCCAACACCGCTGGCTCCTAGCCCATAGAATTGGGGAGAGCCATTGAATTTGCAGTGTTTCTTCTTTTGGCAGGCTTCCACGACTGTCTGCAGAAGCGAGTACTGAAATGACAAAAAATACGAACAAAATTCTCAAAAACCGTTAAACATTGTAAGTATTTGGGTTAAGTTTTTTTTTTTTTTGATATCCATCGAGGCAAGTGAGTTCAAATTTGAACTCAGTAATTTCGAATCAGAAAAAAAAAACGAACGAAAGGAAACAAATGGAAAATGTCCTTTTCGAGGTTATAAATTGGCGTTTTCCAGCGAAGGGGAGACAGTTTTAATGTCCATGTTTTCGACATCAACAAATTGTCAATAGCCAAGGGGTAGGGATTTTACCGTGTATTTGTTTTTTATGTCCAATGTGAGAAAATTGCATTTTGATATGTCAGAGGGGGCTGATTGAAGTTTTTTTTTTAACCTGCAAGCGAAGCCTTTTTGATAGCGAAAGGGAATTGCGTTAAAGTACTCGGATAGAATGGACGACTTGTGCGTACATGTGAGTGTAATGTATTGAGTTGTTAAACAGCATGTTGAATTTATTGTACAGTAAATGCATTTAGTATGTAGCTAAAAAAAAGTAATCACAGTCCACTTTGAAAACCGTGTGTTGATGTAGAAGACGGGATTTATAGAGGTTGTGTAATCGTGGATGAGTCAGAGATTGGGGGGGCTATAGTCCACGAAGAGAGAGGGATTTACCAACATGATTGTCCAGTTAGTACGATCTGTTGTTAAGTGGCTTGAGGGAGGCATAATATGTTCTACGTAGTCCAGCCACTTTTTTTAGATATACGTCCAGTGCGTTGTTTCTGACTATGGCATAAAAATGAATCGATATTTTGGTCTTATGGAAAATAATTTGGCCCACTTTAAGGAAGCTATTGACTTCTTTAGGACTACTTTCTCCTGTAATCCCAGGAATAGGGGAATAAATCCGCTTAAAAGCGCACTTTCAAAATATTCATCATTGGGGTAGTAGTCAGATACTGGTGATCTGTAAAGTCAAAGGCAGCTTCTCAAACGATGCCTCTCAAGCAACGAATCTTTTCCATTTGAGATGGAACAACGTTGAACCACACCGGGTATCCACAGGCAATCATCGGCCTGATAAGGGCCATCTAGCATATCATCTTCACCATGATGTCAAGTCGTTTGCTATAAAACAATCGTCTTGTCAGGGCAAACTCTCCCCTAGCTCTCAACAGAGCAGCATCTACATGTCTTCCGAAATAAAGATACTGATCTAGACAGATGCCAAGATGCTTTACTACACTTTTACTCGCCATTGGCTGTCCGTTTGGTCGAATGGTCACCAGCTTTCGCCAGTTCTTTCGCGTGTCCCTAGAGGACCTAGATTACGGCGTCCTAAACAGGATAGTTAGTCCAACACGCTATCCACTAGACTGTACGCTAAGACTTGAAAATACAGTCAGTACAATGACGTACTCGAAGCGTGTTGACTCATTTTCCGGTAGGTTCCCGATACTTTCACCTTTTCCCGATGTTTTCACCTTTTCCCGATCTTTTCAGCCTTTTCCCGATTGTTTCACCTTGGCTTTTTAAGCCTTCATTCGTAGGCTCAATACATGGTTTGTTTCGGAATAACTTTTTGCGAAGTTCTACCGAAACATCTTAACGTATGTGTACATGTAACACACATCTCCGTAAGCTTAATAACAACCTTAAAGAGGTTATACCATCATGACTTCGATTATACTTGTGAATTTTCCTGTATAATGTCTTAAATTAGCAGCAAAGAACGAGGCCTTTAAGACTAAGTCACAGGTGACGACGAGAGCTGCCATTAAGCTATATTTGCAAAGAAGGAGGAGAGAACACCGACTTCTCCTAAAGGAGAAAAAGGAGCAAGAAAAAACGCGCTATCGAGGATATACAGATGTGCCACTCCAGGAATGAAGTTCGCAAGTTTTACCTTAAGCTCTGGTAAAACTTGCCAAGGATACAAAACTCGAATAGAATCCTATCAAGATGTACGAGGGAGTTGAGACACAGTTCTGCATACTGTTTAACGGCGATGGCGAACAATATTTCGCTGTCAGGCAGAACAAACCATCAAATATTGGCGACGACACCGAGAACTATCAATCATCCGACCTAAGAGAAGAAGAGAAGAAGAGCTTTATAAAGCCGGCGGAGATGACTTGGTAAGTAACGTCCCCCAACTCACAAGCCAAATTTGGTCGGAAGAATGAATCCCTCAAGAATGGAACGTCAGCATCCCGATCCACAAAAAGGAGCATAAGTCTCCTGAACATCGCCTATAAAATTCTATCTGCCATTATATGTGAATGCCTGAAACCGTTGACATATAACCTGATCGGCCCTTATCAGTGTGATTTTATGCCAGCAAGTCCACAACCGATCTAATTTTCACATTCCGGCAGATCCTGAAAAAAACCCAAGAAGTCCAAATCGATACCCACCACCTATTCATCGATTTCAAAGCCGAATACGACAGCATTTATAGAGACGAACTATACAGAGCCATGTCTAGTTTTGGTATACCGCCCAAAATCGTCCGTTTGTAAAGGATGACGATGAAGAATTATCGCTGCTCCATCGAGGTCGGAAACGACCTCACCGACACATTCGATACCAAAAAAGGATTTAGGCAAGGTGATGCGCAGTCGTGTGACTTCTTTAATTTGATTCGTGAGGTGATTATGCAAATCTCTCGT
The DNA here is from genome assembly GCA_949824845.1 of Rhingia rostrata. Taxonomy (NCBI): domain Eukaryota; kingdom Metazoa; phylum Arthropoda; class Insecta; order Diptera; family Syrphidae; genus Rhingia; species Rhingia rostrata. Next base: position 121,047,872 of record OX463756.1, on the reverse strand, counting down.
GCCAACACCAGAGGCACAATTCTCAAAAAATCGGTGCTACTACTAGCATACGCTGACGATATTGACATCGTGGCTATGCTTCAACGTGATGTCATAGCCACGTTTGCTACGTCACCATTGACAGATATAACATTGAGGTAGTACGGATCTTTGTCTATCTCGGCTCCTCTATTAACTCCGACAACAACATCTCATCAGAAATTAAACGAAGATTTACTCTTGCCAACCACTGTGGCTTCGGGCTATGGAGGCAATTCAGTAGTAAAGCCTTCACTCGAACTACTAAGTAGATCCTATATAAGACCCTGATCATCCCAGTCTTCGGTCCTCAGTCCTCCCAGTCTTCAGTCCCGTTTGGTCAAAAAAAAACTCCGCTTTGGACATTTAAGATGACTAGGGAATGTAGAACGAAGGGACACCAATACTCCGGCTCGCAGACTCTTCGATTTCCAGCCAGGAGACGGAAGCAGTAGACGAACATCTCGCCTTAAGTGGCGCCCACAAGTAGAAATCGACCCCAACCAGTGAGAGTGCGCAACTGGAGGCAGTTAGCTAAGGACTGGGCTAATTGGAGAGGCATGTTGGTTGAGGCCCAGGTTCGTTCCGGAATGTAGCGCCACTTTAGAAGATGACATGTAGAACGAAGGGACACCAATACTCCGGCTCGCAGACTCTTCGATTTCCAGCCAGGAGACGGAAGCAGTAGATGAACATCTCGCCTTAAGTGGCGCCCACAAGTAGAAATCGACCCCAACCAATGAGAGTGCGCAACTGGAGGCAGTTAGCTAAGGACCGGGCTAATTGGAGAGGCATGTTGGTTGAGGCCCAGGTTCATTCCGGACTGTAGCGCCACTTTAGAAGAGGACATGTAGAATGAATGGACACCAATACTCCGGATAGCAGAGTTTTTGGTTCCCAGCCAGACGTCGGAAGCAGAAGAGGAAAACCTCGCCTTTAGTGGCGCGCACAAGTAGAAATCGACCTCAACGAACTGAGAGTGTGCAACTGGATGAAGTTAGCTTAGAACCGGGCTAATTGGAGAGGCATGTTGGTCGATGCCCAGGTTCATTCTGGACTGAAGCGCCACTTATGTAAGTAAGTTAGTAGAAGGCCTTCAAGGTTAGCAGTATATCAAATTAGATATTGAATTTCCGTGTTGTTTTGGTGTTAAAGGTGTGGTTTGAGCTTTCACCTTCTATGCTAAAAAGTTCTTTCTATCTAACAGTGAGAGTTTTATAAAAAAAAAATCGCATGTCCTTGTTTTTAATTTTTTGAAACTCACCTATTTTTACTTATGAATCTACAAAGTACTAATCGACTTATCATCGATTGAATGGGTACTCAATTAAAATAGTTTATGCTGTAAATTTATATATAGATCTACGCATCAAATTACGAAAATAAATGAATATATCCAAAGCAAATGAAGCATTTTAAATGATTATCCAAACTATTGACTACAATCCCAACTCCACTGATCAAGAATGTATTAAAATGGACGCCATGCTGTTCTTTTGTTTCAAAATTTGTTTATAATTGATTTTCCGCACAACAGAGCACACAAACCCCACAAAAAGTTGTGGACATCTCCTGACATCTCTCACACCAATAGTGAAATCTAATGCCATATCCATACAACTTCGAAAACAGCAAAACCAAAATATCTGTAATTCTTTTCTTTTATTGAGATTGAAGATACTTTTCACAAGTAAGACATAATCCCCACACAAATTATTTTATTTCTCATTATTCTGTCGCATGTCCTAATGTCAAGCAATCCGAGACCTTTCACAACTGTGAACAAAAAAGAAAAAAAAACCAAATCCTGCCAACATGAATTGATGAATTGAACAAAAGCCATTTATTTCCGCACTGACAACATAAAGATTCAAATTTTATATACTTAACAACTCTGAGGATACTGGAATAATATTCATGGCCATCCACTCTAGCTACACGTTTCGGATCTTTTTTTTTTCTTGAGAACGTGAGAATCAAGTAGTTGTGTAAAATTTGTGGGCAAAGCTTCACAATCAACCACTTGTACCATGAAATTTCGAATCTAATTTTTTGTTTAATGTTATCATCGTTGTGTGTGTGTGCACCACAGAGTGAAACTCACCCCCAATGAATTCGTCTAAACTTTGAATAAACCTATTACACCCACGACGACAGTTATCCTGAGCAAATAAATAGAAAAAAAAAAAATATATTCAACAAGGATCCACATCCATGCTGCAGTGAGAGTATGGACATCAAAAGTAAATTAAGTTGGACATTGGGTGGGTGGGTGTTTGTACTTGTGTTAAGTTGAAGTTGTTGCCATAAACAAGTTAACATCTAAAGTGTTTGTGGAACATAGTCCACGAGTAATGTAATTATGAACAGGGCTGCCCTGTAAATAAAACTTAACTCACAAGTTTCTGTTACCCCATGTTTGTGGTTACATTAAGCCACTCGTTTCGATTCCTGGCGGTATGTTTACAACAACAACGCTATCACACTGACACGAGTGAAATACTCAGCACTATCGATTAAGGTCACCCGCCCAACTAAAACAGAGTTTAGATACTCTGAATTCATATCTTTTTGTCGGTTGCATCTGGAGGTGAGGAATCTTCTAAGATGAATATGGATGCTCAGCAAGAAGCCTGTTTTTTCCGTCGACCTTATTAAGCTTAGGCTAGGTAAGGTTGGTGTGTTGTTGAAGTAGTCGGTATACATCTTCCTCATCACACTCAGGTTAATATAGACCCATTGTGATGTGCGTTTGGGGTCCACGTATGTGGTTGATTCATTCATTAACCCGATACTGTCCATTTTTGTGAGTCCATTTTCAACCTTCCAGTTGTAGTTGCAAATCTGTAAAAATTAATGACAGAGATTTTGGAAAGATCCGTGAGATCATGTATGTAAAACTTATTTCGCTAAGCTTCTCATTCTAAATTAGCTAAGGCCTGGGCAGTGGAACAGAAAGTGTAGGTTATCCTCGTGCATTTCTTCATCATCACAGACTCTATAAAGGTCATCATCTAAAAGATGAATTTTAATTCTGTGGCTTTTAAGAAAGTTGCGTCCAAGTAGGTAAGTTGTACCCTCACCTCCACGCTGGTTACTGGTTGGTACCTAGTACCTCGACTGGAGATGGGGTATCAAGCCAGTGACGAAGGTCGTTGGTGGCAGCGAACAAGGGGGGGTGTCCACTCACCAAGATACTCACTCTCAGGTGACAGCGAAGGAATTCCCTAGATGGAGTCAATGGTGGCGCCCACAGCCCCAGTTAAATCGAACTGGTAAGTGTAATCCCTATAGAGTTGCTTCTGCATATTTGAACACCAGGTCCATTTTGATTTCCAATACTGTGCCGCGGTGTTGAAAAAGAGTTGGTGCAGGAAGAGTCCTCAATGGGTCAATGGTAGCGCTCATATCCCAAAATGGGTTACTGACATCGGTATTTCCGGCCCGCTGTCCTAGGGTCAAAACCAGGACTTCGCCCTTTAGGTTGGGGGCTGTGCCGTTGTGGTAAATTCCCGATCATGTAAAAACCATTAGTTATGAGAGAGACACAACTAGCCTGGGATAATGAAACTCCTCATATGGCAACAGGACCCGGAACGTAAATTGACTATATGACATGAAAGTATGTACCTGGAATGTACGAACACTCTACACCCCGGGTGCTATTCAAAAACTTGGATCTGTCCTCATGCGGTACAAGGCAGATATAACCGCAATCCAGGAGATACGACCGATAGGATCATGTATAATAAAGAGAAAAAATTGCGACATTTATTACAGCTGCAGCAATAGATTGCATGTATTAGGATGCGGATTCGTAGTGTGAAATCGGCTTAGGACAAAAGGCATTGACTTCAAGCCGATAAGTGATCGCATTTCTATGATCCGCATCAAAGCTACGTTCCAAAACAAAAGCCTAATATAAACACACGCCCCTACCGACGAGGCTGAAGATCCCATCAGGGAGAAGTTTTATGACCTCCTGTATGGAGCCTGTCCGGAGTGTGATGTAAAAGTCGTACTCGGGGATTTCAATGCTAAATTCGGAAAGGAAAACATCTTTGGCGGTTTAGTTGGTAAGCACAGAATCCACGAAACGACAACACCCAACGGCTACCGACTAATCGATTTTGCTAAGAATCCACACAGCAACCTGGCGCTCTGCAGAATGTCGAAACGCCAACTAAATCGACCATGCGCTAAGCGATGCAAGGCACGCGTCCAATATTCTCGACGTGCACACATTCCAAGGGGCAAATGTCGACTCTAAACAGTGTCTGGTCGCGGCTAAATTCAGAGCTCGACTGTCCAACGAGAAGAAGTTGCGAACTGCCCTGAAGAAGAAATTCGACGTTGGACGCCTCAGCACACCTGGAGTAGTCTGAGCTTACAGCGAGCGCCTAAGTATAAAACTCTCTTCTGTACACTCACCTACCACAGACGCCAATAACCAGTAGTGCCAGTATCGAGAAATCATCAAGGAGGTGGGGTGTTAGACTACCAGCCACCCCCGAGAAGAAGCCCGTGGTATGATGATGAATGCGTGCACAAAAAAAAGGTGACAGTAGATGCACACAAAAACACTGAAGCGCAAAACAAGGGTAGCGAGAGAAGAGTATCGAGCCAGGAGAAGGGAGCAAAAGAAGACCCTGCGTAGAAAGAAGTGAGCTTAGGCAGCATCCCAGCTCAAAGAGATCAGAGAATCTGGAGGTTTAATAAAAAAAGCAGGCAACTGGCTGCTGGTTACAAAACTGTAAGGCACGATCTTCGAGACAGTGAAGGAAACCTTATCATCGAGGCCCAGGGAATAGTAGGTGTGTTTAAGCAGCATTTTCAGTAGCTGCTCATGTAGAGAGAGTGATAGAGCAAGAAGAGAACCCACGCCCAGTCAATGAACTAGTTCCACCACCTAGTTTAGAAGAGGTTGGCCTAGCTATAAAAAAGCTTAAAAACAACAAGTCCGCAGGCTCTGATGGCTTACGAGCGGAGCTTTTTAAATACGGTGGTGGTAGGGAGCATGCACCGAATCATCAACCTAGTATGGGTAGAAGAAAACATGCCCGATGACTGGGCTATCAGCTCCATATGCCCCATCTACAAAAAAGGCGATCATTTTGTCTTGTAGGAACTATCGAGGCATATCCCTGCTAAATGTCGCATACAAGATCCTATGCAACGTACAGATCGACTTAATAAAATATGAAAACATTTGGGGTACCAAGCTCGTTAGTACCCAGGGCCGAGCTTTCTCACAACCATCCATGTGTGCGTTTGTACTTCTTGCACGATGGTGGGACCTTCTGTTTTATGCCGGCTCTGAACGGCGAATTTGAGCTAAGCTTTTCTCGACAACTGATACTACTCAGATAATTTGTCAGATCATCTCGATAGGAGGGCCAGTGAAAAATCATTTAGGTATTGCTACGGCTGGGCATCGAAACCAGACCTCCTGCGCGGCAGGTCATCGCACTTACCATCGCGCAACTGAGCCCGTCCCGGCAGATTGACTATAGACCTATTTTCCTATAAAAGACCAACGAATTTCGACTTCTGTGTATGATAGTATACGTTGTCAGGAGCTCTATATAACTGATTCAGCTTTGTCCGAAAACACGCGCTGCAATGTGCAGTTGCTCCTTCGTACTATTCCAAACATGCACCGGATTCCGGCATGGAGACGTGCTATCATGTGACTTCTTCAATCTCGTACTGGAGCAGATAGTACAAAGGGCAGGTGTCAACACTGAAGTCACTATTTTCAACTGGTCCATTGAGCTGCTGGGTTATGCGGACGATATTGACATATTTGGTCGCTCCCAGAATGAAGTGATGATGATGAAGCGTTCACGGCGACTGAAGAACAGGCAAAATCCGTTTGGCTTTGAAGTAAATGAGGACAAGACTAATTACATGCTATCAACAAACAAATAAACATCTGTCCACCGCCTAGGACAAAATCTCACTATTGATGGCAGCAATATACTGAACACAACATAGACTCCACGAATGAGACTCTAGTGTAGATCCGGCAAAGAATTACCGTAGGAAACCGTTGCTACTTCGGTTTCTCGAAACAACTGGGTTCAAAACTCCTAACTCGAAGGACGAAATGTGTGCTCTACAAAACCCTTATCTTGCCAGTTCTGCTTTATGGCGCCGAGTGCTAGACGATAAGCAAAAAGGGCGAGCTGATACTGGGCTCCATCGAGAGAAAAATACTTAGGCGGATTTTTGGTCCTATGTGCAAGGAGGGCGAACGGAGGAGAAGATACAACCGTGAACTCTATGAGCTGTACCAAGATGTGGATGTAGTCCAAAATGCCAAGAACACGTCGACTACATTGGCTCGGCCACATCGAACGGTCGGACAATAATGCTCTAGCTAAGAAAATCTTCGAATCCCAGCCCCAGGTTCGAGAAGGCTAGAAAGACTGAACCTCCGTTTCAAAGACCAAGCCATCGCGGACGCAAGAGCGCATGGTCTAGACAACTGAAAGCAGCGAGCGCGGAATCGTAAAGGATGGAAGGCTGCAGTTTCTCAGGCAGAGACTCTTTGCGGGTCGGGAGACCGATTTGTAAGTTAGTTAGTGTCCAGTTAGAATCCTTGTAAGTATCGAAACAGAATTTCAGTTTCTTTTAAGTAGTTTATGGGTTCTGGCTTTCTCATACTTAGGCCCCATCCTTTTGGATGTTTCACAGGTGGGGAGGGAGTTCCATCTATTTTTGGCAATATTCAGTATTTTCTGTCTCACTCGTAAGTGGCCGCTTGCTAGAAGTACACGCACACATGAATGGTTGTGAGAAAGCTCGGCCCTGGTTACTAACGAGACTGTTGCGACAAAAAAATTTGTTTTCGTTTTTAGTGGCCGCTTGACAGACTGGTCTGCTTGATTAATACTGAACACAGATCCCTTGCTTAAGCAATTTCATTGCCCTGTATGCCCCTGTGTCCGGGGACCCAGCAGATATTAGCATTATGTTTGACGCCAAAAACATTTAGCTCTTCACGGCAACGCTTCACAAGTTTAGGAATTATTTCAACAGCAGAGGTTGCTTTTACTGCAGCCTGGCTGTCAATGACGATGGTGATATCTTCTGGTGGTATAACGTTAGCATTGAGGCCGTTTTGTCTGCCTATGCTACTGGCAATATCGCAGCTCGAAAGATACCGCTGTGCTCAGGGAGACGAAAAGTGTTGTTAAGCCAGCATTTCAGTGTTTCTGAAAAAACTTCAGCTATGGTTTCGATGCCCTGTTCGTTCCTCTCACACTTGGACAAATGCAACAGAATAGTCGTTGAGAGTCAAGGTGGGGCAGCATGTAGTCAGAAGATACAACTGAGCCCAGGTATCAGTTTAGAGTTTGAGCACGTTCTTCTAAGTTCATTTTCCAGCAGTTGAGATGGATTATTCTTAGAGCACTTTTGGCTGCAGATTCTTGCATGTAAAGGTCTAGCGGTAGCAGGTTAAGATTGATGTCTAGTTCCGATGTTTGTGTAGTTTTCAGTGCACTAGTATAGCCCACACATGCTATTCTTTGTACGTTTGTCATATTTATCAGATGAGTGACTTTGTTTGTGGATTGCCGTCAAACAAGTCCCCCATATGTGTTTATAAATCTCACAGTGGCCGTATAAATCCATAGGATAATCTTGGGGTTCAGATCCATGTTTTTCCGAATATTCGATTACACCTATAGAAAGCTACTGTGGCCTTTCTTATGCGCTTGCATACACTTAGGTTCCAGTTGAGTTTTCTGTCAAGAATGGACCTCCGCACATATGATGAACGTTTTGGTATGAAACTGGTTTTGTTGGGGGAATGTTCCACCTAGTTTCTTTGGTAAAAAACCAATACAAACGCATTTTTAACCATTTTAGGTCTGACAATTTATTTATGGTGTTCGGCTCTTATACGAGTTTTGTGAGCCGAGCATACAACATCAAATGTTGTTGCATATACTCTCCCACAAACCTAAGAGCTTGCGAATTGTTAAAAGAACTCAAGGCAAATGTCAATTTCGAAAAAAAATACTAACACAATGAAAAGGGGTTCATGTACAGGTGGTCCAAAAAAAGTCATCCCATGTTGCTTGGTTATTCAGAAAATCGGTTGTGGCTCGCGCAATGTGTGCCGTTGCTCCGTCCTGTTGGAACCACATGTCCTCCTGACCTAATTCGTCCAATTGCGGCAGAAAAAACTCGATTATCGTTTGACCAGCAGCGTTCTCGAAAAAAAAATGGCCCGATGACTCCTCCAGCGTAAACAGCACACCATGCAGTAACTTTGAGCGGGTATAATGGCTCCTCGTGCATTACTCGTGGATTTTCGGTTCCCCAGAAGCGATAGTTTTGCTTGTTCACGTACCCGCTGAGGTGGAAATGAGCCGCAGCGCTCATTATGATTCTGGTAGAAAAATCTTCCACTTCGTCCTCGAGATTGAGGATGGCTTGGGCGTAGTTACACGCGTTTGGCGGTCGATATGCAGCATCTGATGCACGTACTGGACTTTGTACGGGAACATGCGCAAGTCTTTGACCAAAATTCACCACAGGGACGACCGACTGATGGCTAATTGCGAGGCACGGCGTCTTGTCGATGTTTCCGGCGACAGCTCGACATCTTCTGCAACAGCTGCGAGGTCCGGCCATTCTTGGCAACGTCTCGTGTGGTCCCACACTCTTCAAGTTTGGTGGCCAAAGGGTGCAGTGTTTGCGCAGTCGGTGTCGGACGGCCGGGGAATCGGCGACGGAATTCGCGCTGCGCCAACACTACAGACGAATTGTTACGCAAAAAAATAGACACGATTATTCCGAGTTCTTGGGGAGTGTATCACTCCATGGCTTGTTCACTTGTATTCCACATCTGCCTAGTGCACAAATGGCAAAACAGATTTGACATTGGCGGCCATTTGCAAAAAAAAGCATCTTCCAATAGGGTGATCTCTTTTGGCCCATCTGTATACAATTTGTTCTACCAGCATATTCATCTCGTGTGAGCTTGGAGCATGGTGGGAAACCGGTATTATGCCAGAGTTAGACTCATCTCATGTGTGGAGGCCCAATCACACCAAGCTATTTTGAGCTATCGTTTAGTTTGGGGGTAGTCGCGTCAATAACTACTTGGTCAAATATTGTTATTTTTCTCTTATTAGCACAGAGAACGAGTTCTGTTTTTTGGGGGGTTGATGCCAAGTCCACATTGTTTTGTCTACTCGTTGAGGGTTTTTAATGCATTCCCGAGCAGGTCAGGTCAGGAATTTCCCTTTAACTAGTATTGCTACATCGTCGGCGTAGGCAATGACTTTTACCCCATTGCGCTGTAGCTTGTCTAGTATCTCATTGATGATTAGGATCCACAATAGAGGTGAGAGAACGCCTCCCTGCGGTGTGCCTCTTGATGCCATTACTTTAAGATGGGTGTCTCGTAGCTTCGCATTTATATTCCTGTGGCTGAGCATACTTGGAAAAACATGAATTAGAGATTGGTCCGCGTTTGTTAAACTTAAGTTTCGCTACCGCTATCCTCACTTAAGTAGTTTTAAAAAATGTTGTTCATGCTTCCAGAAAGTAGGATATTGCTCGTCATCTCCATTTACCAACCTTCAGAAGTGGTTCTTGCATATTCTCAGCATCGTCTGTGAATCAACTACGGTTTTTCTGGTTTATCTTGATATGATTCGACCATCATTTATATAGTGCCATCACTCTATATTTACCATCACGCACTTTTCTTGTTCTTTTTTGCCTATCACGTCTTCACCTTAACTCTTGACGAATGAGAATAAGCGCTTACCATCCTACCACCGACTCAGGATTCCGGAAGTAATTTTTTTATAAATTCCCAAACGCTGGTCTATAGTGAGCTTCAACTGGATAAAAGTGTATTCCATCACTGACTGAATTGCCATTGTCAGATCATACAAACAAATTTATGGGTGTCCTTGTATTAAAATACAAAATTGTTATCTCCATATTGGAAAATACTTTATCTTCAGCTATTTCTAAGTTGTTGTGCTTTTGTTCATCGTTCTGTGTACGAACATATAGTCAACATGTTTTGAAAGGAATGTTATAATACCCCAACAATAACAAAAATAACGACCAATTCTTCGAATAATACAGCAAATCACCAGTTCCATGAATCGGATATAACCGTACGACGTATGAAATCTCCATCCTTGTGGATTATGATGACAGTCCAAACAATGGAATTAAATTCATTGGACATCCTCATTGTTGTGCTGTCGTTCCACAGATGCAACGATATTTTAAGACTCGTATATATGTTACTTGACATCATTTCTTGCATCATCTCTATCTTCCCTGTCATCGTTGTCTTCCATTCGTTGTGACTCCAGTTTGCTCGTAATTTCGAAAATCGTGTCCAAAATGAATTCATTTTCGGATTAAGCAGTAGCAGCAGCTGCATTTCTAAATATTGTTGTCATGTCATGAAAGGCGAAGAATACGCTTTTGTTACACTTTGCAATTGTCGAATTTAACTATTAAGGACATTCCAATTGGGACTTAAGTTTTCTCCCATTCTACGAAATGTCTACGGATGTCTACAGTTGGTACTAAGATTCAGTAAAAATAGACCACCCTATGTGAAGTGTTCTTCAACTTAAGTACACATCTGACAAAGGATGTGTAAGAAGAAATTTCCTTTTCAATCGAAAGATATCCTGCAATTAAATTGATTTCGAAAAACTTTTCCAATGAACAACTTACATATACGATGCATATACGATGACATCGCGTTGGAATTTCTAGAAGCAAAGCACATAAACCTCTACACACTTCGCTTCACAAGGTATTAATGAAATCCAACCCACCCTCACACCCCAACCCCACTATTAGTACAGATCTGTAAAACAAGTACACTCGGCAACAGAAAACTGACGGGCTTTGTTCTTATTAAGAAGTTCAATTTCTGTATGCGCATTTTCTTTAATTAAAGTTGCAAGGACTCTGCTTCATCCCTGCGCCTCTTCCGGTGTCATCAATTCCACCCTCTTTCGTTGGGAGCTAAGAGTTTTCTTTTCACATCCATCTTTTATTTACGTGCGGCTAAACGTTAATGGAAATCCTCGAAAATGAAAAAAAAAATTGTATATCCAACAATATTCCTAACTGTGTGTCGGCGTAGGTTCGCACACGGATAGATCCTTCTATACTCTCAACGACAGAGGATTTCACTTTTTTTTTTTTGAATTCGCGTTATGCACGGAACGAATGAGTTTTCCTTTCATGTTAAGAGAGAAGACGAAACAGAAGAACGAGAAAGAAAAGAGGCGACGATACTAAGTAAAAAGAATGACGGATTACCATGAGGAATGGGTGTGCAGTGTCCCTATCAGTTGATTACTAAGCAACAAGAGCTCTACAGACTGGCTGTTCCAAGCAACCGGAAGTTGTTGGGAAACTTTTATTCTCCGTTAATTCTTCTTTTAAGATTCAATCCGTTCAGTACTGCGCTTTCTAGTTCGTTACAAAGCGTTGTGCAGATTACAAGATTAACCTTTGTGAGAGATGCTCTCCACATCATTGTTATAAAGACCCAAAAAAAAAAAATAAAATAAAAACCACTTCCCGACTTGCAATATCTACCTGAACTCAATTTCAAGAAGCGCGTGGTATACAACTCCATTTTAGAGTGTTTCTTCTTGGGCTAATAGATCAAAACCAGGCAAGTTGCATCAATGGAAGTCAGCATCTACCTAATCTATTCCCTCACTGAATCACTCATCCCTGCGCCTCCTTCAATGTAAATATATAACCTCTGCCAGTATGGTGCACCTTGGTGTATATATAGAGTTCATGATGTCGGTCGGTTGGGTACAACATTAATTTCCTATTCCTTGGAGGAGCTAACTGAACAGCAAAAGTTTGCTACCGTCGAAAAATAACGACAAAAACTTTCCAACCAGTTCGGACTGACAGCAATACACCAAAGTCAACAAGTTTTTGGCGATTTCACAAGAAGACTTTCGGTTCTGTCAACCATTTGGGTTTCAGTGTTCACTTGTTGTCTTGTCTTTGTTGCGACGGGAGATGGAATCCTTCTTCTTTTCCAAACTTAACTTAGCTGGAGAGTTATATGAAAACTTAATTTCATTTCGAGATGATGTGCGAAAGGCGAAAACTCTTTGAGAATTTTAAATAGGGCGACGCGACGTTGCAGTTATTGTGTCGGGATTGGAATTTGTGTTTGTGATCGAGTCGAGTTTATGGGCGGCTTGGATAAGTAAACAACTTTTCATTAACACACGTACCGTGGATTCAGTTTTTGAAGTCAGTTCATGAATCCAAAATAAGACTTGCCAACAAAGTTCTGCAAAAAAAAAATGGAAAAGTTTGTCATGCTGGTTTCCAAGTCAACAGACAAGATGAACGTGAACTCATAAATTTATGAACCACTTTTGTAAGTAAGATCTTATCGATAAAAACTTATTTTGGTGAATGTATAAAATTTTATCAATTCATTTGTCATATGGAGCATTTAAGGACAAACAACGGTGTGGTATACTTGAAGATTTAATATTGCAGGAGATGCTCATACCCTAGAGCAATAATAGGTGGGTATTTATAGGTTTGACTGACGTCAGCAATATGTTATGAGTTTATAAGTTTGATGTCAGTGTTACCTACTTACGTAAGTGGCGCTACAGTCCGGAATGAACCTGGGCATCAACCAACAGGCCTCTCCAATTAGCCCTGTCCTTAGCTAACTGCCTCCAGTTGCGCACTCCAAGTTGGCTGAGTTCGGTTTCTACTTGTGCGCGCCCACTCTGGCTGGGAATTGAAGATTTAGCGATCCGGAGTATTGGTGTCCATTCGTTCTACATGCCCTAGCCATCTTAAACGTCAAATGCGGAGTTTTATGACCAGGGCCATGTCGCAGTACAGCTCGTATAGTTCTTAATTGAATCTTCGTCTCCATAGCCCGATTTTTCGAAGAATTTTCCTCTCGAATTGACCAAGGATTTCTTCATCCGCTTTTGAGATGTAGACAGGTCTGGGATGATCAGGGTCTTAAATAAGATCTCCTTACGAGGAAGGGCCTTGCTACTGAATTGCCTTCTTAGCAGGAAGAAACAGCGGTAGGTAAGAGTAGTTCTTCGTTTAATTTCTGACTAGGTGTTGTTGTCAGAGTTAAGAGCGGAGCCGACATAGACAAAGACCCGCACTACTAAAGTTAAATCTGTCAATAGCGACGTTCCGTCTAATTCGTCGATGTTGTATGTCCTTACGTGTTGACAACATATACTTAGTATTGCCCTCATTTACTGCTTAAGCCATTTTTGCCGCTTCCTTCTCTATTATAGCAAACGTTGCTGCCAATGAAGTCAATATCGTCGGCGTATGCTAGTAGTTGCACCGATTTTTGGAAAATCATGCCTCTGGTGTTGGCTATGGAGTTTTGCACAATCCTCTCAAGAACCAAATTAAAGGGTCACATGACAGCGCATTACCTTGCCTAAATCATTTTGTCGGTGAGGTCGTTTCCTACCTTGATGAGGCAGCGAGAATCCTCTACCGTGATCCCACACAAACGGACGAGTTTGGGCGGAATACCAAAACTACACTTGGCTCAATATAGGTCGAATCTATAAATGCGGCCTTCAAATCGATGAATAGGATCCGCCAAAATTTGAAAATTTGATCGGTTGTGGACTTTCCTGGACTTAAGCCTTACTGATAAGGGTCGATCAGGTTGTTGGCAAACTGCTTCAGGCGATCACATATTACGGCAGATAGGATCTTGTAGGCGATGCTGAGGAGACGTATGCCTTTGTGGTGGGCGCAGTTTAGAGGGTAACCTTCTTTGTGAATCGGGCATGCGATGCTGAGGTTCCATTCTTCAGGCATACAAGTCATCTCCGACGGCTTTTTAAAGCTCAGCGGGAAGGCCATCATTTCCGAAAGCGGTAATATGCTTGAGTTAAGATATTTCTAATCTCAATTCATTTAGGTCGGGTAGTTGGCAGTTTTTGCTGTTATTGCCAATGTTGAACGGTTCTTTCTGCCTGACAGCAGAAAGTAGTTCCCCATCGCCGTTTAAATGTCTGCAGAAGTGGTTCTTCCATATCCTCAGCATCGACTGTGTCTCAATTACGATATTTCCTCGTTCATCTCGACAGAATTCTGTTCGAAAATTGTATACTTAGCTAAGACGTTTTACACTTTGGTGAAACTTTCGAACATCGTTCCTGCAGTGAAACCTCTGTAAATGCTTGATCGCACACTTTTCTGGCCCCTTTTTCTTTTTTCTGTAAAGCCGGTACTCTTCCCTTCTTCTTTGCCTATAGAGCTCAATGGCAGCGCTCTCATTCACTTGCAGCTAAGCCTTGTATGCCTCGTTCTTGATTGCGAACATCTGTCGGCATTCCTCATCAAACCAGGGGTTTCTTGCTAGTGGACACGAAAAATCTTGCAGATCAGTTGCGGCTGATCTAATGGCTTGTTTGCAGCGTTGCCATTGTTCTTGGACATTCGATGCTGGTGGTATGGTGTTAATCGAGAGGTTAAGGGATACGAGTTTCGACAGTAAATTTTTTCACAGTATTTGTAGATTGTTGTGGAGTGTTGGATATCCGCATTCTTACATTGGCTGCAACTAGGTAGGGTCGAGTCGATGTTAGCTCCTCGGAAAGTTCGGACATCCAAAATACTGGATGCGTGCTTCTTGTCTATCGCAATGTGATCAATTTGGTTGGCCGTTCTTTTATCTGGATACCACCATGTCCCCTTATGGATATCGAAGTGAGGGAACTGTGTGCTGGTTATAGTTGCATTTCGTTCCGTAGCGAAGTCAATTAGCCTAAGTCCAGACATGTTGTCGTGTTAGTAATGTTTTCCGGCAATACTGGTAAAGATGATTTCGCTTCCTACCTTTGCGTTAAAATCTCGCAGCACGATTTTAACATCGTACTTCTGTAGTCGCTCATCGGTTTTTTTTTCAAGGAGCTCATAGAAGCAATCGTTAGCAATATCATATAATTCCTCCGTCGGGGCGTGAGCGCGAATTCGCCATTGATGCGGATTGTTACAATGCCTTCGCTTATGTCTTGGAAATATTAGACTTCTTGCCTGAGTCTGGCACTTTTAACGAATTCGCATCCGAATAGTTGCTGTTTCTACTCACTATAACACGGTCCGTAGTAGTCACAGTTTTCCATCCTCTTTTTGACCGGCCCATTCAATCGTATATCCTGGATGGCAGTAATGTCTGATTTGTAGCATTTTAGGGCTTTCGCTAGTTGTTCGTTTGCACCTCTCCTGTTTAATCGTTGAGCAATTGCAAAAGAGGGACCAGTTGCTGAAGCTGTGGTTAACAAGTTCAATGCTGTCTTTTCTGCAAATAAAGGACTCAAGACTATCAGGGAAATAAAAAATATTTTAAATGGCGCAGAAAATGATCACTTGCCGTCTTTCAACTTGGCTCCACTTGTCTCTGTCCACGTGGAGAGGTTTTCCAACTCTTTCAAAGCTCTTCTGAGGGACAATCGGAGGCGTTTGTCGGCAGAAAACTTTGAAATGTTTATGGTTGTACAGTGCTACTATAATGCTTAAAATTTGCTTTATTGTTGATAAATGGCAGCTATGCCTGTTTTCTTTGTGATGAATGGCATTGTTGCATTTTTTACAGTTAGTTTTTTTTTTTTAAATTTTTACAAAATTCTCGGTAGTTCCCAGGGCCGATTTTCCTCACAACCATTCATGTGTGCTTGTGTGCTTCAACCACAATGACCGGACCTCCTGTTCTATGCCGACTCTGAACGGCGATTCTGAGATAAGCTTTTCTTGACAATTGATACTACTCGGATGGGTTGATGAGGGCCAGTTGAAAATCATGATGGTATTGCTACGGCTGGGAAGCGAACCCACACCATCTGCGTGACAGTTAATTGCACTAATCACCTCACCACTGAGCCCGCAATTTTGATTTTGAATTTTTACGTCAACAAAATCCGTTCCTGGTCATGATCAAGGGAAGTGTTATTAGTGCGTCTAACAATAATTTGAATTTCGAACCCCACTATGTCATTCGAGGTTTTCACGTTCATTAACAAAAAATTAAGAAAACTTCAGCCGCTGATTCTAAAACATAAATTTGTTCAGAAGTAATGACTTTGCAGCGAATAAAGATATTTTACACAATCGTCTGAATAAAAGTATGATGTGAAATGCTTGATTAATACTCAGCTGATTGAGAGTTTTCATATCAAAAAAAAATTCATTATGTGTATCTAAAAATTTTAGTATTCAGCCTCTTTTCATTCATTCCTTCTTACCCACACCAATGTATACTTTGCGTAAGTACCGCAAATAAGCACATCATCACTGCTTGAACGGTGAGCGGTAAACGACCTCCCTAACGATAATTAATTATTTGAAATTTAGCGGGTAGCCGACGAGCTCGAATAATGCGCTTATAAAATTAAAATCGTGCACTAGACGATGGTTCACAACCACCTTCACCCGACGTAATCAGTTTCACATGACTAAGTGCACATCTGTAATGGTTTTCCATCAATAATTGCACCTGTGTGTATGTAATATTATTCACCACCCACTGTTCCTGATTTAATATTAAAATTAACTCCACGAAAGTCCACTCACTTACAGTAGGAAGATATAACACTCGTTCGTTTGTCAACTGTACTCGTATTAAACTCCTGCTGCTACTTCCTTGATCCGGGACATGAGTTTATTAAATGGACACCAGATGGAGCAATGGATCGACCGAATGCACGTGAAACTCTATCGTTCAGAATTTAGCAAAAAACAATGCGGACAAAGTTCCCAGAAACGAACATGGAAAAACCAACAACAAATCTGCTGAACAGGATGTGTGGCAATGAAAAGTTGGTCTTTTCGCTCGTCCCCCGAAATTGGTTTTTAAATTATCATCATAAGGACCATCAACAGCTATCTATATGTATGAGTGTTTTGTGTATGTGTGTGCCTCGTGATGCAAAAGGACACTATCTCTGGACAACGAGGTGTCCTTTCGCGTTTCGAAATTGATGTTAAAACTTTGCACAAGGATTGCCTGCACAGATAAAAGGTGGAAAAGGACATATTTCGTAAAAAATGTTATCACACGCTTATCGCTAGCAAAAACTCTCCCTGTAGTGACA
This sequence comes from Rhingia rostrata, assembly GCA_949824845.1. Lineage (NCBI taxonomy): Eukaryota > Metazoa > Arthropoda > Insecta > Diptera > Syrphidae > Rhingia > Rhingia rostrata. Next base: position 121,030,707 of record OX463756.1, on the reverse strand, counting down.
CTAACTCCTCACACGCCCTTGCGCAAGAGTAATGGATAGTAATTTCACCTGGTGGACAATCACCTACACCCCCTCTTGGCTACACATTCCCCGCTGTCGCTGAATAGAGTTTAATTTCATTCTAAGCTCCGTCCTTGGTGACATTAATTCTGCAACAAAATTTTGTGATATCCTTTGTCGTTGTACTTATGTGTGTTGCTGAGAGCGAACGAAAGACTCGGGCAAACAAAAAAGGACATAACTTATTTGTGGGATTGGAGGAGCAATGGGTTTCGTGTGCGGTTGTGCGCGGCACACACGACAAAAGCCACCGACCGACGACAAGGCTGCGACACGACTTGCTAAAGATGCGATCGTATCGCATCATGCTGTTGAAGGATGCTAGTCTGGGGGTAGTATTGGGGGACAAAGTTTGTAAGCTCCTGCTGCGAATTTCGTTCCACTACTTAGTAGCATAATTTTGCACGCCACACATTACCGCACACATTTGAGGCCTAGCGACTGAGAAAAGGATTACCAACCCACTCATAGTTTAGCATGTATAGGCAGAGGGATGATGCTGTGGAGGATTGTTTGGTTGCAACACTTTCGTTGAAGTATTTAATTTCGAACTTTCTGCTATTGAATTAGACGAGCACTATGAACGAGATTAGTTGGTCTGGGGTGGTTGGAGGTTGGGACAGGATTAGATTTTTGAGAATTTTCTGCTCATGAAACAGACGCATTTCGTTACGGGAGGCAATTTGTGGTTTCGCATATGCACGTGTTGGATCGTAAAGTTGGTTAATAATGTCATTTGATGTTATATACGAGAATTTAAGTTTTCAAGTTTTAGGAACGAGTAGGTTTATAAGTTGCACGGTAGCTTAGCAATAATTTAGTTGAATGGTTATGAAATTGGACTGAGTTTTCTTAGTTAAGTTAAGACGAGAGAAACTTTTTCTAATGAATGGAAAGAGTTTGTTGGAAAAGTGACGTTGATGATGTGATAAATAATATAAAGGAATGGATAAACTCATCTTATAAGATTTTCACAAAACTTTTAAATGAGCGTATGTCAATTTGGATCGAAAACAACCATTTGATCAAAGAATTCCAAGCAGGTTTTCGGAATGGTTATTCAACCATATAGCTGGGTCATTCATCGAACAAAAAAAGAAACTATTCACCTTTTTCGTCGATTTCAAGGCAGCCTTCGATAATATCGATCGAAAAGCTTTAAAATTCAAACTTTATAACGCTGGGATGAGCCAAAAGTTCGGGAAGGTTATCGAAAATATATACGAGGACAACCAATCGAGTGTCTGGAGCGGGACCGAAACATCAGAATGGTTTGAAACAACTATGGGAGTAAGACAGGGATGTACACTAAGCCCATATCTTTCTGCTTTGTACATCGATGACCTCACCGACTTTTTACCTGGAGGAATAGAGATTGCGGGACATTTAATAAAGGCACTCCTATTTGCAGACGTTGTGGTTCTATTTGCATATTCGCCAGAATCCTTACAATTAATGGTTAGCCGTCTTGATTTGTACTGCCAATTATGGAATCTTACGGTTAACCTTACAAAATCAAAAATTATGATTTTTAAGAAGGGAGCTGGTAGAGAGTGCAGAAATTAAAAATGGCATCTCAACGGATAGCCCATTGAAATTGTGAAAACCTATAAATATCTCGGGGTGACAATAGCTAGTAATCTTAGTATGGAACCACATCTAAAGGAAAGACTAATAAAAGCTAAAAGTGCCATATCGGCTACATGGAAAAAATGTTTTTTCAAATCAACTAATTGACCACAGCGTAAAATACAAGGTCTTTCAAGCTGTATCAGAATCTGTTATGATGTACGCAGCGCAGTCTTAGGGACATTGTCAATATGAAACAGTAGAGAAACTCCTTAGATACTACATAAAACGATGCTTTAACTTACCAAGCACAACACCAAACTATATGATTAATATCGAAACAGGACTATCACCGCTTTTCATTAAATCATTGAAATTGCATGTAGATTAGGTAATTAAAGTTTTAGAACTGTCGGACGATAGACTTCCAAAAATAATTGCCAAGAAGGTAGTAGAAAGAAATACGCTCTGGTATAAAAAAACTCGAGGAGCTAGCAACATACTGCAGTTTCGAATGCAATTTAGCTTATGGAAATGAAAGATACCATAAGGATGTGATTGGCAATCTTATTGCCAAAGTAGATGAACAATACAGAGCGGATTGCGTAAATATGGCTTCATCATCCGTTCACCGAGCTACATACAGCGTTTTAAAACACAATCTGTCTGAAAAAAATTACTTCCACAATGACAACAGCAATGAACTGATTTCGGCTCTCTTTAAGATGAGAGGCGAACTAATACTCAATCATATCCCACATCGTTCAGATCTACCAATTTATTGTAGTCTTTGCAACTTATCCGCGAGAGAAGACGTTTTACATTTTATAGGAAGATGCCCCATCCTTAAAGAAATAAGAAGATATTTTCTAGGAAACGACGTTAAATCTCAGGAAGAAATTATAGCCTACCTAAACTGCGAAAGCGATGTAAAACAGCTCTTTTACTTCTATAAAGCTGAAACTAATTACCGTTGTAAAATTATAACTGAGAACTTTTAACTTTTTAGTATGTTTTGCTTTTTATATATTTTTTCAATCTTTTTAAATTCAAGAATATAATATACATTAAAACAAACTTGTTATTAAATGTTTATTCTCATGTCAATCAGGCAGACGGCAAAGCCATGCTTAATGATTTTTGTAACATAAATTATTTGTGTATTATAAACAAGAAAACAATAAATCTAAATCTAATCTACTCTAAATCTATAAAGGAATGATATTCAGAAGGTAGATATATATATATCGTCGGAAGTGTGAACATCCATTGGTTTTATCAGAAAACTTCAGAACAGAAATAGTTACGAACTAAGCAAGTGAACTGTGAAATTGAAAAAAGAGAAAAATGTTAACTTCTGAGCAAAACTGGACCTGCTGGAAGAAAGTGATGTTGAAGCTCTGATAGCCTGATTTCCTATCTAAATCCATGTGTTCATTAACTTGACCTTACGTGAACCAACAAAGGAAAATTATCGCTCTGCTCTTGAGTTTAAAAACTATGAATAGAGAAGGATTGCAAATCGATAGAAACTTTTGTAGAAAATTCAACTTTTTCCCACTTAAGTCGATAAGCAATTCAAACTTTTATTTCCAACATAATTGGAAACATTGTATAGCCTGTAAGATCCCTCTTCTCTCTTAAGTGGCGCTACAGTCCCGAATGAACCTGGGCCTGAACCAACTATCCTCTCCAGTTAGCCCGGTCATTAGCTAACTGCCTCCAGTTGCGCAGTCTAAGTTGGTTGTTGTGCGCGCCACTAAAGGCGAGGTTTTCCTCTTCTGCGTCCGACGTCTGCCTGGGAATCGAAGACTCTGCGAGCCGGAGTATTGGTGTCCATTCGTTCTACATCTCCTAGCCATCTTAAACGTCCTATGCGGAGTTTTTTTTTGACCAGGGGCATGTCGCTGTACATCTTGTATAGTTCTTGGTTGAATTTTCGTCTCCATAGCCCGTCAACGCAAACATGACCGAAGATTTTTGGAAGAATTTTCTTCTCGAATCGACCAAGGATTTCTTCATCCCCTTTTGATACAATCTATGCTTCAGCACTGTAAAGCGGGATTGGAATGTTCATAGTCTTGTATAGGATCTCCTTATAGTTCGAGTGGGGGCTTTACTAATGAATTGCATTCTTAGCCCGAAGAAACAGCCCGACGTTGCCAAAGGTAATTCTTCGTTTAATTTCTGACAAGATATTGTGGTCAGAGTTAATTGCGGAGCCTAGGTAGACAAAGGCCCATACTTCCTCAACGTTATATCTGTCAATGGTGACGTACTGTCCAATTCGTCGATGTAACTGTGTCCTTTTGTGTTGACAGCATATACTTCGTCTTGCCCTCATTTCCTGCTAAACCCATTTTTGCCTCTTCCTTCTCTATACTAGCAAACGTGGCTATGACATCACTATGAGTTCTACCAATGATGTCAATATCATCGGCGTATGCTAGTAGTTGCACCGACCCTCTGGTGTTGGCTCGGGAGTTTTGTATATACCTCTCAAGAATTGAATTAAAGAAGTCACATGACAGCACATCGCCTTGCCTTAATCCTTTTTTTTTTTGAATCGAATGTGTCGGTGAGGTCGTTTCCGACCCTGATGGAGCAGCGATAATTCTCCATCGTCATCCTACAAACGCACGAGTTTGGGCGGTATACTAAAACTAGATATGGCTATGTACAGTTTGTCTCTACAAATTATGTCATAAGTGGGTTTGAAATCGATGAATAGGTGGTGGATATCGATTTGGACTTCTTGGGTTTTTTCCAGGATCTGCCGAAGTGTGAAAAATTGATCAGTTTTGGACTTTCCTGGCCCAAAAACACACTGAATATGGTTGTTGGTATACGGTTTCAGGCGTTCACATATTACAGCAGATATGATTTTGAAGGCGATGTTGACGGGACTTATACCCCTGTAGGTTGTGCAGTTCAGAGGGTCTCCTTTTTTGTGGCTCGGGCAAACAATGCTGAGATTCCATTCTTCAGGCATACTTTCTTCCGACCAGATTTGGCTTATGAGTTGGTGGATGTTACCAAAGAGTATAGAACTACATAGAGTGCGTATCTCTTACAACGAAAATTTTCTATGTGGGGTATTGATGTTGAAACCCCAGTGTTCACAATGTAACCCCAGCATCAAACAACATCATAGCCGACGCATGCGAACTACGAAATGTTCTCTTCGCAGACCGCGTCTGAAATGGCTACCAGATTTTTTGCTGTCATGCGTACTCTAAGTAGTTCTGTTCTCTTTGATGTAACTAACCAAGTCATCTCCGCCGGCTTTATAAAGCTCCGCAGGAAGGCCGCCATTTCCAGCAGCCTTGTTTATCTTGAGGGTGGATCTTGCTATCCTTACTTCATTCAGGTCGGGTGGTTGGTAGTCGCCAAAATTGAAAGGTTCGTTCTGGCTGACAGCGGAATATTGTTCGCCATAGCCAATTAACAGTCTGCAGCAGTGGTTCTTCCATATCCTCGCCATTGACTGTGTCTCAACTACGATATTTTCTTCTTCATATAGACAGGATTTCGAGCCATGTATCCCTGGCATAGACGCATTACACTTTGTTAAAACTTGCGAACATAGTTCCTGGAGTGGCGCCTCTCTATATCCTCGATCGCTCGTTTCTCTTGCTGTTTTTTTCTTTTTTGTGAAAAGCTCTACCTATAAAGCTCAGTGGCAGCTCTCGTCTTCAGCTGCAGCTTAGGCTTGTAAGCTCCTTCTCAGCTGCGAGCATCTGTCGGCATTCCTAATCAAACCAGGGGGTTCTTCGCTGGTGGGCTCGAGAAACCTAGAACATCAGTTGCGGCTGATCTAATGGCTTGTTGGCATCGATGCCATTGTTCTTCGACATTCGATGCTGGTAGTATGGTGTTAATCGAGAGGTTAATGGATACGCGTTTCACTAAGATCTTGGTGGTCTCTTGCGATTGTAGTCTTTCGACATTCAAGTTTTTTTTACATAATTTCAGCATTCTTTCCATGGCTGCAATAAGGTAGTGGTCCAAATCGATGTAAGCTTCTTGGAATGTTCGGGCATCCAAAATACTGGATGCGTGCCTCTTATTAATCGCAATGCGATCAATTTGGTTGACAGTTCGTTGATCAGGAGACCTCCATTTCCCCTAATGGATATCGATGTGAGGAAACCGTGTGCTGGCTATAGTGGAATTTCATTCCGTAGCGAAGTTAATCAGCATAAATCCGTTACCAAAAGTATTCTCGTGTATGCTATGTTTTCCGGCAACACTGCTAAATATGTCAACTCCTCCTACCTTTGCGTTAAAATATCCCAGCATGACTGTAGTATCGTACATCGGTGGTCGCTCATAGGTTTTGTCAAGGAGCTCATAGAAGAAATTCGTAGCTATACCACCTTTTTCCTCCGTTGGGGCGACAGCGCATATACGGCTTATGTTGGAGAATTTGGCCTTCATGCGGATTGTTACAATGCGTTTGCTAATGTCGTGGAAACATAAGACTTCTTGCCAAAGTCAGACACTTATAACAAATGCGCACCCGAAAAGTCGCTGTTTCTGCACACTTTAACACGGTCCGTAGTAGATGTCACAGTTTTCCATCCTCTTTTTGACATGCCCCTCCCATCGTATTTCCTAGATGACAGTAGTGTCAGATTGGTAGCAGCTAAGGGCTTTTGCTTGTTGTTCGCCTCCATCTATCCTATTTAATGTTCTCACATTCCAGGTGCATGGCGTTGTCTTATTTTTCGTTTAGCAGGGTCGTCAACAATAAAATCAGTAATTTCTGAGGCTTTTAGTTGCCCGTAAAAATGTTTTTTTACGTAAGTGGGTAGTTAACCCAAAGCACAACAACCAACCTGGAAGACCTGGCCCATGTATTCACCTGAGGACAGCAGGGCGGATATGCCGTGGCAGCTTTTCTAACCAGGCGGTTTATAAGTGTTTCCTGTTTTCGTTTTATTATCAACATTCGCAGTTATAAGCTTAGGTTAGACTACCAATTCGACGTAAATAAAATAACTTTTGTAGTCAAAGTTACAAGGATTGGTCAAAGCCAGATTTACGCCAGTCAGACTTATCCCTCTTCCTCCAACATCCAACATGAAACAATCAAATTTTGAATATTACATCCCCATAAAGTTTTTAACACTTCTTCAATGTGGTAGGGTAAAACGATTCGTAGAGTAGATTTTAGACTTCTCATATGTCGTATTGTGATTTTGCAGGTCATCAACTCGAGTATTTGCTTCCTCATAGACCCCCTGATCTGAACTACACGTATGTTTGTAAATCTTCGTTGTATTACGTTTTTTTTGTATTCAATCAGCACTAGTTTTGGTCCTTTTATTATAATCAATATCCACTCCTGGAAACTATAACCCATCACTCGATGGACTCCATCGAAATACAGAAATCAAGAGCAGCCCAAATCGATGTGGTTAATTTAAGCAATTTTTAGGTACATACCTACCTAACTACAACTGACCTTGTAATTCAGAATTTCTCTTAATATATTCGAGCGAGCGCGGGAGACCATTACAAATTGCAATTTCTGGATACACATTCATTATTCCAATTCTGACCCTAATCCATGACGACGGCCTTCATGAAATAATTCAGGAAAAGGGAACACCAATTATTATACCCACTACGTTCACAATGAGAATTTTAATTTAGGTTCCACGGTCACTTCCATCCGAAAGGGGGCCTTTTCACAAAAAGGAAATTGTTGCGGCCTAAAAGCAACTCTAAACAAGTTAAAAGGTGCGAATTATTCAAGTACGCTATAAATATTCAAATAAGCTACTCTTCAGATATGGGAGCTGGGCGTCAATCTCCTTCGGTTGACCTTTATTTGTATCTCAAACCAACAAAAATTGTGGAAAAGAGAATGAGGGTGATACCTCTACGAGAAAGATATTTTAGAAACTTCTATATCTGGAGGTCGTCATTGTTGATATAGGAGAGTGGAAAAGTAGATTTGTACGGAGGGATACAATTCGCTTCATCATTGATTTTAAAAATTCAAAGGGCATTTATCCTTTTGAATAATTTAAACAAGTTGACGCCTCATTGTGAAGGATGACGGCCATTATGGTAAAAAGGTGGTGTTACAGATTGTTCAAGATGTTACTTTTTTGTGCTCTTGACACGTATTATTGGCAAGGTGGCACTTGTATTATGGATGTTCAGAAATTTGTAAAATTAGGGTATTCTTTCATTTTGAAGAGTCAACCTGTCAATGACGAGGGTGCTTTGGATTTAATGGAATTAATTCGATACCAATTAATGCTGTCGAAGTGAATGCATAGATGTAATGGAGAAGCTTTTAGACATTGAAATCATGTCTCATGTCAAGGATGTGTCAGATTACAACAAAAACTATGTCCTTTGTACGACATGGACAATTTTAGAGTAGGACAGAATGAAGAGTAAGTCATATCCTGTTTATGTAAGCTATTCACTTTCGAAAGTTTAATACGGATGGGTGCATAAATAACGAATAGAAATATAGTCTATCGATTGTGAACTCTTAATGGTAGGCTAGCTGAGGACTCACTTTAACATTCTGATTAGCATTTGGGATTCGGATATGAAGAGACAAAAAAAAAGTCCTGTTCTGAAAGATATGAATGCATACATATAGTTAAGAACAGGACAAAGATGCATATAAGGTCGGTAAGTTTTTCAACAGGGTGAGCCACATAAGACCAATCAGCGTTAAACAAGAGTTACTTTTGTATGTTCAAATATGTATAGTTGTTCTGTTTGTGTCCTTTTGCAGGTTATAATGGAGTTTATGAAATTTTATATAGGATACAATTTTTTTTTTATTTTTGTCAACGAATAATTGTTATGACTTATGACGGAGCGAACATATCGCCAAAATTTGAATTCATGATTTTGGTAAGCTACCAGTTCGTCTGCGCTACACATACCTCATTGAAACAGCCGATACGAAAAAAGTATTGAGACAAGGTGGAGTTTTTCAATGGACTTCTATAACATTTTTGATGGTTGAGTGATGTAGAACGAGGGAAGACTTTAACTTAGCAATGTCCAGTGGTTGTAACTCTGACTACACAACAAGTGTTTATTTTCAACCTCCAAGTGGTAACCATCGGGTACTGGTCTCATCCAACCGGATTTGAATTGCTAAACTATAGACGCGAGCATTAATAATACGACGTAAGAACCAACACTCTAAACAGCAAGGTCAGAATGGCACGGAATGAATAACCGGCCTGCTGTCCCTGGCGAAACTAGACATATTCGGACAACAGGTTGTCTAGGAATTTCAATGGCAATTCAGGTCCGATGAACAGAGATGATGGCGGATGAACCGAAGGGCCAATGGCAGCGCTCGATCCCGTAGTGGATACGAAAGGCCCCGTGTCCTAGGGTAATCTCACAAATTGGAACTGGCCCTCTAGGTTGGGGGTTGTGCTTTGAGTTAACTACATACACATGAAAAAAATCCACTACTTACAATAACAATAGTTACGACAACAAAATCGGTCCTTTCCAAAGCAACCAATAGCCTCGGAACGGACTGATTTTATTGTTAAAGACCCTGCTGCTGCTGAACAAAGAAGGACAACGACATTCATATCTGCACCTGGAATGTGAGAACATAGGACAGGTGCAAGCAAACAACTAGCGGAAGCCCTAAACTGCTACAAAGCAGACATTACTGCCATCCATGAAATACGATGGGCCGGGCAAAAAGAGGATGAAAAACTGTGACATCTACTACGGACCGTGTTATAGTGAGCAGCAACATTCGGATTTGTTATAAGTGCCAGAATTAAGCAAGAGGTCATGTGTTTCCAAGACATTAGCGAACGCAATGTAACAATTTGAATCAAGGCCGAAATCGCCAACATAAGCCTTATATGCGCTCACGCCTCAACGGAGGAAAAAGATGGTATATCTAAGGATTGTGTCTACGATTTCCTTGACGAAACCTATGAGCTACTACCGAAGAACGAGGTTAAAATCGTGCTGGGAGATTTTGACGCAAAGTTAGGAAGGGAAACCATCTTAAGCATTAAAGTCGGAAAGTATAGCCTGTTAACGGACTTACGATATGCCACCATCGCCAGCACACGGATTCCTCACCTCGAAATAGCGGTCTCCAGATCAACGAACGGTCAATCAAATCGATCACATTACGATAGACAAGAGGCATTCATTCAGTATTTTGGATGTCTGAACATTCCGAGGAGCCAACATCGACTCGGACCACTACCTCGTTGCAGTCAATGTAAGAATGCGGATATCCAACAATCCAATCCAAGCAATCGCAAGAGACCGCCAAGATCTTTGCGCAACGCGTATCACTTAACCTATCGATTAGCTCCATACCACCAGCATCGAATGTCGAAGAACAATGGCAACGATGCCAACAAGCAATTAGATCAGCCCCAACTGATTTCCTAGGTTTCTCGCGCCCACCAGGAAGTAAACCCTGGTTTGATGAGGATTGCCGACAGCCAAGAACGAGGCCTGCAAGGCTAAGCTGCAGATGAAGACGAGTACTGCCATTGAGCTCTGTAAGCAGAGAAGAAGTAGAGTACACCGGCTTTTCAGAAAAAAGAAAAACGATCAAGAAAAGCGTGCGATCGAGGATATAGAGAGGTGCCACTCCAAGAACGATTTTCGCAAGTTTTATCAAAGTGTGAAACGTCAAAGAAAAGGATACAACCCTCAAACAGAATCATGTCGAGACGAATAGGGAAATATCGTAGTTGAGACACTGTCGATGCTGAAAATATGGAAGATCCACCTATGCAGACTGATAGACGTCGATGACGAAGAACATTCAGCTGTCAGGCAGAAACCTATCAATATTGGCGACAAGAGCGAAAACTACCAACCACCCGACCTAGGTGAAGTGAGGGTAGCCACACATACTCTCAAGGTCAACAAGGCTGCTGGAAATGACTGCCTTCCCGCTGAGCTTTATAAAGCCGGCGGAGATGACTTGGTAATCAACATCCACCAACTCATAAGCCAAACCTGGTCCGATGAAAGTATGCCTGAAGAATGCCTCAGCATCGTTTGCCCGATCCACAAAAAAGGTGATCTGAACTCTGCCAACTACAGAAGCATAAGTCTCCTCAACATCGGCCCTTATCGGTGTGGTTTTAGACCAGGAAAGTCCACAACCGACCATATTATCACACTTCGGCAGATCCTGGAAAAAAACTCCAATAAGTTCGAACCTATTTATCGATTTCAAAGCCGCATACGACAGCATATATAGAGGCGAACTATACTGAGCCATGTCTAGTTTCGGTATACCGCCCAAACTCGTCCCTCGCCCCATCAGGGTCGAAAACGACATCACCGACACATTCGATACCTAAAAGGGCTTTAGGCAAGGCGATGCGCTGTCATGTGACTTCTTGAATTTGAATCTTGAGGGGATAGTACAAAACTCACGTGCAAACACCAGAGTCACAATTTTCCAAAAATCTATGCAACTACTAGCATACACCGGCGATATTGACATCATTGGTCGGACTCAACGTTTAAGCGCTCACTCGAACTACTAAGGACATCCTATATAACTATGACCGTGATCATCGCAGTCCTGCTCTACGGCATGGACCATCTCAAAAGCGAATGAGGCAATCCTTGTTCAATTCGTGACGAAAATTGTTTGGTCCCGTTTGCGTTGACGGGCTATGAGGTGGAGATGCAACAAAGAGCTGTACAGCGTTATGCCTCTGGTCAAAAAACTCCGCATTGGACCCTTAAGATGGGTAGGACATGTAGAACGAATGGGCACCAATACTGCGGCTCGAAGAGTCTTCAATTTCCAGCCAGACGTCGGACGCATTAGTGGAAGACCTCGCCTTAAGTGGTGCGCGCAAGTAGAGTGCACGACTGGAGCTAACTAAGTACCGGGCTAATTGGAGATGCATGTTGGTTGATGCACAGGTTCATTCCGGACTGTACCGCCACTTAAGTAAGTAAGTCTATAACATTTTTTGGAAAGGATTGTGCAGGACTCTGTGCAATTGCTTAAACACTCCGACGGTATTGACTCATTGGTCGTACTCAAAAAGATGTCGTCGCAGACCTTATGATGCAAAGAAAGATGGCGTTTCGAATAAAATTTTTGTTGAAAATCATTTTACCTTGACATAGTATGGAGACAAACTTTTATATATGAAATTTGAGCAGTACAACGACACAGACCTAGTCAAAAGGACATGTGGAGTAAATTAGCTGCAATCTTACTCAGGATGGTTTGATTTACAACCAGATGGTAGAAACTTTAGAGAAAGCCTCACATTTAGTGCCAAGAGATAAAAACCGCAACTAAAAGCAACTAGCTTAGGATCGGATTGAATAAATAGGCGTGTTGTTGATGTCCAGGTAAAGCCCAGACAGAAAATCACTTTAGGAGGTGTGAAAGCTTTCATACAAACCTGTTGCAAATAAATTGTCGGAACAACAGACTCGTTAATTCCGATGGCCTAGCTTCTTCCATTCTTGCACGATGGCGGGACCTCCTTTCTTATGCCAAATCCGAACGGCTAAATTTAGTTAAGCAATTGATTCTACTCGGCTGATTTATCAGATGATCAGAGATGAAGAGCCATTACCTTACCCCTTTTGGGAACCGGTTTATTATAGAAGCCATTGCAGCGGTCGTTAAATGCCGAACTGACACTTGAGTATATTCTCAGTGTATTTTTAGTTCGGCCTCAAAAGTGTTACCTATCCGAAGATACCATCAGGATTTGGTCAACCGCTACAGTCTGTTGAAGCAATATATGTGTTGAGCTTCAAAAAAACTTGCTCAAGCTGGGACCGAAGAAATGAGTGAACATATGAGTACTAGGAAGTATTCACAAATTTTCCTAACTTGAATGGATTGGTTATCCTAAGTTCTTGAACCTTACCATTATGAACTCTATGAAAGTCATCGCTTTGCAAACTTCGCATTACGAGATAGGCATAGAGCTGACCTTAACATGGTTTCTGAATTCGGCGCAAGTCAGGTAAACCATCTGCTGATTTTAATGTGAACACAAGCACTTACTTTTGTGACAAAATAACGTCAGATTTTAAACGCTTGTTTCAGCGAGACTACCGTAGCGAAAACAATGATCAATCACACAGCGGATAGATCATGTATTTACATGTTAGACGTTGTACGTTCTCGTAATCATTACGAAATACAGGTAATCCCATAATTCACGCAAAATTTTAATGACTCATGCAGAAATTGAATTGTTTCTCCGGCATTTTGCTACTTTTTGATGAAATCACATGTTGGTCACAGTCATATATTGTAATTTAGAAACTAAAAACTGGGTTATCATGTCACGATAACTAACAGCATTAATTGTTACTGCCCAACCAGACGCATTTTCGAAATTTATGGTCCACTTCTTTTAAAATATTGCTTTACAATGAAAAAGCGCTGCGATACCCTTTCTTGAAAGATGAGTACCTGAAATGAATGTTCAAAAGTTTATTGAGTGTGATAAAGGGTGATCGATTTCGAGGTTCCCTACTTTTTTAAAGAGAAAAACACATAAAATTCAAATTTAATGGAATTATCATTTGAAAGAACATTCTTTGGCATTTATTTTTTGAAGATTATGTCTATCAAATGTTGGCCGTTGCTACGTCGCAGATGGTCTATCCGTTGAGTCCAATTTTCGATCACTCGTTCGAGCATTTCGACTGGTAACTGGCGAATGACTCGGGTGATGTTTTCCTCCAAGGCCTGAATCGAAGCGGGTTTGTCGGCATAAGCTTTTGATATCATATCCCCACAGGAAAAAGTCTAACGGTGTGATATCACACGATCTTGGTGGCCAATCGATCGGCCCAAAACGTGAAATTATGTGCTCACCGAAATGTTCTCTCAATAAGTCCATTGATTGATGTGTGGGAAGTGGCGTCGTCTTGCTGAAACCAAATGTCGCCGAGATCACGAGCTTCAATTTCAGGCATCAAATAGTCGGTTATCATGGCACGATAACGGCCGCCATTGACGGTTACGTTCGCACCGGCATAATTTTTAAAGAAATATGGACCGATGATTCCACCGGCCCACAAACCACACCAAACCGTTGTTTTTTCTGGATGAAGTGGCGGTTCTTCAATCTCTTCTGGTTGCTCTTCGTCCCAAATGCGGCAATTTTGTTTGTTTGCATACCCATTGAGCCAGATATGGGCCTCATCGCTAAACAAAATCTGCCTCGAAAACGTCGGATCTTCTTGGAACTTTTCAAGAGCCCATAGAGCGAAGCGATGTCGCTTGGGAAGGTCGAGCGGCTTCAGTTGTTACACAAGCTGTATTTTGTACGCTTTCATTAGGATCTTGACGTAAAATGCGCCAAGTCGTTCCATACGTCAGTCCGAGTTGCTGCGAACGGCCGCGAATCGACTCTCTACGGTCTTCGTGTACACTCTCAGCTACGGCCGCTATATTTTCTTCACTGGACGTGGTCTATTCGGTCGAATATTATCCAATAATGAATGCTGGGTCTCGAAATGGGTGATGGTGTTGCGAATAGTACGCTCAGTAGGCCGATTATGTTGACCATAAGTTGAGCGAAGTGCACGAAACACATTCCTCACAGAACGTGAATTTTCATAATAAAGTTGAACAATTTGTAAACGTTGTTCACGCGTAAGTCTTTCCATTATGAAATGCTAAACAAAACTAAGAAAAAATAACATGACAGCATGACACGACTCACACGTGATCTGTCAAAAAAGCCTGTTGAAAAAAGTATCTCTACTTGGATCACCCTTACTTATGTTGTTATCTTCGTTGTTCCATCCACTTTAAATAGATGTTTGCTCCAGCGCAATTGAACGATCTGCGCTACAAGCTTTGTTGCCAGCTACGTTAAATCCTTATAGTAGAAGCTACCAAAGAGTTTGTTGCGGCTGTTGCGGATCGCGGGACAATGACAGAGAAGTGTGAGATGTCTTCCTCGACTTCTGGGTCTTCGAATTTCCTGCATATTTGGTAAAGGGTGTTTTTTTTTTTAAGGCATAGAACTTTGAATTGAAATAAAACACAAGAAAATCGTTTCATTGTTCATCAATTTGTTGTTTTTTTTTTGAGGGATAATCTGCCCTTGATGTTTAAATATGATTTCGGGCATGTATCCGCAGCGGCTGATTCAAATAAAGCCAAGTCTAGAGGTCCAATTTTCTACCGCTTTTTCGAGTATTTGGAGCCGTATGTCGGCAATAACGAAACGAATGTTGGCTTCCATGTCACCTAAGGTTTCTGGTTTGTTGGCGTAGACGAGCGACTTCACAAATCCCCAAAATAATCCAATGTTGTTAAATCACACGATCTTGGAGGACAATTGACAGGTGGGACCGCCACGCAGAAGGTCTGGGTTCGATTCCCAGCCATAGCAACACGTAAATGATTTTCCACTGGCCCTCCTCTCGTGATGATCTGACAAAACATCCGAGTAGTCTCAATAGTCAAGAAAAGCTTATCTCAAATTCGCCGTTCGTAGTCGGCATAAAACAGGAGGCCCCGCCATCGTGCATGAAGTACACGGGCACACATGAATGGTTGTGAGAAAGCTCGGCCCTGGGTACTAACGAGCATGTTGCGCCAAATATTTATTTTATTTTTTGTATTCCGCGAAACTATGCCCTCATCGAATGTTTCCTTCAATAAATCGATTGTGACGTGCGCTGTGTGGGATGTAGCGCCGTCTTGTTGGAACCACATCTCTTACACATTCGTGCCATCCAATTCGGGAACAAAATAGTCGGTTATCATGGCTCTATACCGATCTCCATTAACGGTAACTGACTCTCCAGCATTATTTCGGAACAAGTATGGCCCAATGACTCCACCAGCCCATAGAGCACACCAAAAAGTCAGTTTTTGTGCATGTAATGGCGTTTCAAGGGTCTCATGTGGATTCTCTTCACTCCAAATGCGGCAATTTTGCTTGTTGACATAGCCAATCAACCAAAAATTAGCCTCATCACTGAACAAAATTTTGCGATGAAAATCAGCATCGAGAACAATCTCATTGCATGGTGTCGCGGCTGCAATTCTTACACAAGCTGGATCTTGTAAGGTCGTAAGCCAAGATCTTTGCGCAAAATCTTCCATAAATTTGATGAAAAAAGCTCCAATTGCTGTGCACGGTGGCGAATCGATTCATTCGGGTCCTCTTCAACACTTTGCCATACAGCGCCAATTGTTTCATCGGTGCGCACTGTTCGACGTCTCTGCGGATGCGTATCATCACAAATTGTTAACGTAGTGCGAAACCGATCCATGGTTAACCGAATTAATTGCTCTGATGGACGATTATGTCGACCATGAAATGGACGGAGCTTGCGGTAAACTTCGGGAACTGAACCATTGTTTTCGAAATAAATATGCACGATTTGCAAGCGTTGTTCACTTGTCAACCTGTACATAATGAAATGGCAAACCAAAGTGAACATAATTGACATTAGAGTTGACCGATTTGACCACAAAATGTCTGTTTAATTTCAATTTGAAAAACCAACCTCTTAAAATAACACCCGTTGTAAGTCAGCTAGTCCGGTTCTATGGGAGTGCTTACCCAACGGGTTGTGACCTGTTATCACTCTTACCACTACAGAAATGGAAGCTCTGTTCAGAGCAATAAGCTTGTTCGATATGCTACCGCTTATTTCCGGCTAAAGGTCTGTGGTGTGTTTGCATGTGTTAAGGTTTTGCCACCTAGATTATATTTCGCTTTACGTGTATCTAGTTATTGCCTGCTTTTTAGAAGCAAGTGAGCATCTAACCCTGCTATCGCATAAGGAAATGCAGCTGGAAGATCCTAGTCTGGTTAGCTCGACTGCTTTTTCGTTTCCTTGAACGTTATTATGTCCTGGCACCCAGATTGGACATGGACTTTGTTATCGTTATATAGAGCCTTAGCTCTGAGTGGCAGCGTCCAACTACTGTTCTTTCGTAAAGCATTCCATTTGTGCGATATGTTCCTATTCGAGGAATTGTATCCCATTACCATTTCAAACAGACATTTCTCCGAAATGTATCGGATATAATCCTGCAGCGGAGTAGCGTAGCGCATTGAGTCAGTTGTTAGTGAATTTCTTCCGAAGTTATCTGGAAAAATATACTTGAAAAAAAAAGGTAGGTATACCTTATTTATTTGTTCCACAACGGATATATCGAAAGTAAAATTTGTTCGTAATTGCTACCGACATTTATTTTTTAATTATTGTGAATCGATACCTCTATGGGCTAAATATTCCCCGGAGTATAAGTGAAATTTTATATTAAATAGAAAATTAAAAAAACTTTTGTAAAATCCACGGAGAAAATTCACATCGAAAGCAATGCAAGAAACTTAAAACAAAACGAAGTCGATTGGACTTTCACTAGACTCCTGAATTCGATACATTTTGAAGTTCACGTGCAAAGTAACACACTTAGCACATACCATATCTAGATGCTAAAAACTTGTAACCTATTCACTATCCACTGTTAATGGTGTTTTATATAAGAAATTCCAAGTTTTCCCGTGAAACTATTTCTATAATATTGCTAGAGGGTTTCTGTGACTATTCGACGCATTAAATTTTAAGTGGATACCACTTGTTATCCGTGGTCCGCCTTGATTCTCTACCGCAGAGATGCTTGTGCCGATGGTATGCGCCAAGAGTCCTTCAAATGAAATTCTCTACTCAGAATTGCTATTGGGGTTTCATTTAAATGCCTGCAGCGTATGTGTGTGTACGAGTGTATCTATTTTCATATAGTTTACCACTTAGTTTCCCATTAAAAGTGCTTTTTCATCATGTGCGGATTTATGGCATCCCAACCTCCAAAAACATTTTGCAGTACGTTGCTATTTGCTTCGAAGGATATTAATTCGATGGCCCTCGATGGCTTTGAAGATCGTTGTTACGATTAGCACTTGGGCAATCATTTTCGCTAGAGCTTAATTCCCTGGCATCGATTGGAAGGCGGGCATCATATCGACGGTGGATGTTTTATTATTTATTGCATATAAGTGTTTGTATATACGAATATCCTTCAGGATTATATGGTTCAATTATTAGAAGTTTATTTGAGTGGATATCTTAGGTCGTCCGTTAGCCTACGCAATTTTATGTTTACTGAGGCACGCATTTCATCGAGATTTCGTCCTCGTTGAAAATTTGCTTCTACGAAAGGACTTTATAAGGAGGATTTCACTAAGGTTGCATGTTATGGCTGTTTAATGTTTAATAGCCAATATGGTCTCGACTATGATTATCGTGTTGTACACGGCTGTCTGGAAGAGGATGGATTAAGTGCATCGCAGACTATGACAAATTAATTTGTTCCTAAATAGCTGAGATTCATGCGAATTAGAAACCTAAGGCATATCAATATTTGGTGGGGAACGATATATGGAGCATAACCTTGGATAATATTCTGGATATTCGTGTGCTTAAAAGTGGATATACATTATGTTATGGATAGCCTGCATGCACATATAGATTTGTTAATGAATTTCTAATGAATATTTAAACAATAAGTAGATTTCGGACTATGTCGGTTCGGCAAAATGGATGCATCTTGCAGTTGGTTAATTATTTCTCATTTCGGATTAAGGCCAACAAAATTTACAGACAACAATTTAAGATTGTATAGGTAGGGTCCTAGGGTCCTTTCTTTAAATTTAAATAAAACAGCATACAATTCTTTATTCATTTGAAATACCTATCGGTGCCATTATGTATGGAGTGCACCATTGTTCAAATTTCTGCCGCGGCTACTCTCAGTGACGCTCATCCGAAATGCCCATTTTTCCAATAATGGTGCATAAATCTGACTGAATTTGACCGATCGCTGGTATGGGTGGTTATGCTGGCCTTGATCGCTGTGGTGGTTGGTGGCTTATTCACAAAGACCTGCGACTTCCAAAAAGCCTATTGTGGTCAAATCGCACGATTTCGGTGGCCAGGGGCCTGTACCACGAAACCGTACCGCAAGTATTGTACAAGCAGTAATTTTTAACTTATAACGAGAGTTTTTTGTACGCAGAAACTATAGTTATATGTTAAAAATTATTTCTTGTACATTACTTGCTGTTTCGTGGTACAGGCACCAGGTCACATCACCTCCACGTGAGACGACAAAGCCCTCGAATCGTTTGTGCAGAATCACGAAGATCACGATGAAGTGAGCTGTGTGTACATAGCGCTGTCGTGGTGAATTCAGATGTCATTGGTATCCATATAATCCAGTTCAGACCAAAAAAGTTGACAACCATAGACCTATTAGCGCTCGCCGTTGATGGTCATGGTGTCTGGAAAACGTCGTTTTCTAAGAAATATGGATTGATGACGCCTCTAGCTCACAATCCATGACAAACATGGACTTTTTCGGGATGCATTGAACTATCTTGGATCTCATGTGGATGGGTCCCAAATATTGTTTTTGTTGACTTACCCATTCATCCAGAAATGAACCTCATCGCTGAAGATGATTTTTCGATGAAAATTAGGATCAGTTTCCAACTGCTACAGAGTTCATTAAACGAACACACGTCGTTGTCTTTGGTCATTTACCTTAAGTTCCTTGGTGTGTTGAATTTCGTATGAGTGAATACTCAAGTCACGATGAATTATTCGCCAAGCTGTGGTCTGCAAAAGGCCAAATTCCTTTGAGCGGTTTAAAACCGTCTGACATGGATTCTACTGCACACTGTCACAAATAGCGGCGAAGTTTTCGGCGGAGCTTGAGTTTCGTCGTAGAGAAACAGAACCGCTTACTGACTCAAATTTATCCACCACATTCCACATACCTTCGGTAGGAAAATTAATACTTCCGTCAAATGAGCGAGGCGCACGAAACGTTTCCCGACAAGAACACCCATTTTGAATTTTGTCATTTGCACGTGTTGCTGAACGCTATGTCCGTCAATGGTGGTTTGGAAAAACACACCGAACAAATGACAGCTAATTCGACAGATGTAGCTTCAACAATATGGAAGCTGTCAACTTTCAAAGTTCGGAAGTCCCTATTGTTAGACCCTTTACATGTGCTTCCAAAGCAACGGAACTTAAGTAAAAATTATTAAGCCTATCGGGGCATGATGAAAATTTTGCCAGATCTGTTCGAAATCGGAGATTCTACTAGCGATTCGAACAGATCTTCCAACAATTTTTTTTTGCATTGGACCTCCCAGCGGCTTAATGTGTTTAATCAACAATATTTGACAGCTGCGCATTGAAATTTTTACGAAGTTGTTTTTCCTAACCACCCAACCTCTTCCGAAAGTCGGAAAATCGTCCAACAGTATGAAACACTGTCTGGAGATGCTTTTTAAACGTTGGTTCGGAATCATCGTTAAACTGGAGGAATCCTGTTCTCTATGGCAAAAATATAGCTTCGCACTCGCAAATGATCGCAAATATCGTAGTTGAGACCCAGTCGATGCTGACGATATGAAAGAACCACTTCTGCAGACTGTTTTTTTTTTTTTATAATTTACACGTACTCAAGGGGTTATGAATACCCTTTATATGTTACCATAGTACGAGCGTTAGAGAAGGGGAAGAAAGAGGGGATAGGAAAGATTTTTTGGATGTAGTGGAGACTTAAACTCCATGGGTGGTGTCCGAACTAGCTTCGGGGAGTCACTTTTTCTTGTGTTCGTTAAATTTGAAGAAATTCAAGATGGTGTGCATACTTTTAGGTATTACACCGACCTTTTATTTCTCTTAAATAAAAGTGAAATGGATTTTGGTTGGGATTGAACGCGCAACCTTCCACTCAACAGACGAACACATTACCACTACACCGCGGCCACCCACGGCGATGACGAATAACATTCCGCCGTCAATCAGAACGAACTCTTCAACATTGGCAACAACAGCGAAAACTACCAACCACCAGACCTGAATAAAGTGAGGATAGCAATATCTAATTTCAGGCTTAATAGGGCTGCCGGAAATGATGGCCTCACCGCTGAGCTTTATAGAGCCGATGGAGATGACATAAAAAGTAACATCCATCAACTCATAGGCCAAATTTCGTCGGAAGAAACTATGCCTGAAGAATGGAACCTCAGTATCGTTTGCCCAATCCGCAAAAAAGGAGACCCTCTAAACTGCGCCAACTCCAGAGGCATAATCTCTTCAACATCGCCTACAAGATCCTATCTGCCGTAATATGTGAACGCCTGAAACCGTTTACCAACAACCTGATCGGCCCTTTTCAGTGTGGTTTTAGGCCAGAAAAGTCCACAAACGATCAAATTTTCACACTTCGGCAGATCCTGGAAAACACCAAAGATGTCCAAATCGATACCCACCACCTATTCATCGATTTCAAAGCCGTATACGACAGCATTTATAAAGAGGAACTATGTCAGATGTTACCATGTCTAATTTTGGTGTACCGCCCAAACTCGTACGTTTGTGTTGGATGACGATGGAGAATTCTCGCTGCTCCATCAGATACCAAAATTCGATACATTCGATGCGATTCACTATCATTTGATTTCATCAATTTGATTCTAGAGAGAGATTGGTAGGACTCAACGTGATGTCTTAGTTTGCTAGTACAGAGAAGGAAGCGGCAAAAATGGGTTTAGCAGTAAATGAGGGAAAGATGAAGTATATCCTGTCAACACGAAAAGACACACAACATCGACAAATCGGACAGAACATCAGCATTGCAAGATATAGCTTTGAGGTAGTACGGGACTTTGTCTATCGCGGCTCCGCTATTAACTCTAACAACAACATCTGCTCAGAAATTAAACGAAGAATTAATCTTGCACACCGCTGTTTCTTCGGGCTCAGAAGGCAATTCAGTAGACCCTGATCATCCTAGTCCTGCTCTACGGTGCTAAAGCATGGACCGTCTCAAAAGCGGATCAGGAAATCCTTGGTCGATTGGAGCGGAAAATTCTTGGAAAAATCTTCGGTCGGGTTTGCTTGACGAAGATTCAACCAAGAACTATACGAGCTGCACAGCGACATGCCCCTGGTCAAAAAACTCCGCATTGGAAGTTCAAGATGGCTAGGACTTGTAGAGGGAATGGACACCAATACTCCGGCTCACAGAGTCTTCAATTACCAGCCAGACGTCGGGCGCAGTAGAGGAAGACCTCGCCTTAAGTGGCGCGCACAAGTAAAGGGTGATCCATTTCGAAGTTCCCTACTTTTTTAAAGAAAAAAACACAGAAAACTCAAATTTAATGGAGAATGTTTATTATCATTTGAAAGAACATTCTTTGGCATTTATTTTTTGAAGATTATGTCTATCAAATGTTGGCCCTTGCTACGTCGCAGATGGTCCATCCGTTGAGTCCAATTTTCGATCACTCGTTCGAGCATTTCGACTGGTAACTGGCGAATGACACGCGTGATGTTTTCCTCCAAGGCCTGAACCGAAGCGGGTTTGTCGGCATAAGCTTTTGACTTTACATATCCCTACAGGAAGAAGTCTAACGGTGTGATATCACACGATCTTGGTGGCCAATCGACCGGCCCAAAACGTGAAATTATGTGCTCACCGAAATGTTCTCTCAATAAGTCCATTGATTGATGCGATGTCGCCGAGATCACGAGCTTGTCGTCGAGATCACGAGCTTCAATTTCAGGCATCAAATAGTCGGTTATCATGGCACGATAACGGTCGCCATTGACGGTTACGTTCGCAACGGCATAATTTTATAAAGAAATATGGACCGATGATTCTACCGGCCCACAAACCACACCAAACCGTTGTTTTTTCTGGATGAAGTGGCAGTTCTTCAATCTCTTCAGGTTGCTCTTCGTCCAAATGCGGCAATTTTGTTTGTTTACATACCCATTGAGCCAGAAATGGGTATCATCGCTAAACAAAATTTGCCTCGAAAACGTCGGATCTTCTTGGAACTTTTCAAGAGCCCATAGAGCGAATCGATGTCGCTTGGGAAGGTCGAGCGGCTTCAGTTGTTGCACAAGCTGTATTTTGTACGCTTTCAATTTAAGATCTTGACGTAAAATGCGCCAAGTCGTTCCATACGTCAGTCCGAGTTGCTGCGAACGGCGCCGAATCGACTCTGTACGGTCTTCGTGTACACTCTCAGCTACGGCCGCTATATTTTCTTCACAGCGTGCTGGACGTGGTCTATTCGGTCGAATATTATCCAATAATGAATGCTGGGTCTCAAAATGGGTGATGGTGTTGCGAATAGTACGCTGAGTAGGCCGATTATGTTGACCATAAGTTGAGCGAAGTGCACGAAACACATTCCTCACAGAACGTGAATTTTCATAACAAAGTTGAACAACTTGTAAACGTTGTTCACGCGTAAGTCTTTCCATTATGAAATGCCAAACAATACTAAACAAAAATAACATGACAGCATGACACGACTCACACTCTGTTAAAAAAGGCTATTGAAAAAAGTATCTCTACTTGGATCACCCTTTAGATACCGACCTCAACCAACTTGGAGTGCGCAACTGGAGGCAGTTAGCTAAGGGCCGGACTAATTGGAGAGGCATATTGGTTGTGGCCCAAGTACATTCCGGGCTTGAGTAATTTAGAATACGAAAATGAATGGAGAATGTAAGTTTGACGCTCGCTGTTGGCCCTCAATAGCCGTCATAAATATATTCAGTTTAATCAGGGCTTTAGTATCCACTGTTTCATATCGAAATCCAACCCAAGAGCAATGGACGGAGGACCCTTTCAACAAACACATAGACATTAATTATTTATTTTAACATAGTTTTCATGTAATTCTCGTTGCCTAATCACAGCTTGATGGGACTTATCACTGTTAGGCGTAAATTACAACTGCTGTTTCCTTGTTTCATTTCTTTATCCATAAGCTAGCCTGAAGGCACCAGATTGCCATTACATTATTTATCCAAATTGGCTATTTATATCACAGCTAACCAATTTATGTCATGTTCGCAAAATCCGACACATAAAAACCCTCTACAGGTGAACTCTCAATCACAGTAACACAACCCCACAGGTCTTCCTCCTTTAATCAACTAGACAAACATGTGTATCTATTCCTGCTGACCGGAACGTAAGATGCCACAACTAATCAGTGCACAAGGCACACCTGCCATGTTTATACATATAGGCACACAAGCATAAGGCACAGGACTACCTCTCATCACACCAGCGGCCCCATTAGAAGCAATTCACAAATATTTTACGACCCTCTAATGTACACGCTACCTTGGTGTGAAGGTCTGCATCTAAATCTCGAAGAATGTCCATGTGCGAGAGAGATGCATACCGTAGCTCGACTTAAATGTTACAATCGTCCATCCGTTCGGTGGTTCTCGTGTCCGCCTCATTATAATTTCGAGGATTTGCGTAAACATATTTCTGTTCAACGACGACGAAGACGACGACGATGATGATGATAATGATGTGGTGGTTGCTGGTAGACCCGTGGACTTGGTGCGGTATACATCTTAACTGTTGCTTATGAAAGCGAACCATTACCATCAACACACAACCAAGAGCTTAGAGTTATTTAGCAGCTTTGTCACTAGCAATACATAGTCCAGAGGATATTTAGCCCTCCTCCGTCTCCGGTATAGATACATCCAAACATTGTACTTTCGTGTTACTCCGGATCCTTGTGAATCCATTGTTGATGATGATAATGAAGATGAAAATAATAATGTTTGCGCATCCATGAAAATAGTCCTTTGGGACAAATTAATTCCGAATACAGCATTATGTTACGGTAATTGATAGCGAAGGTAACTATAGAAGAAGTGGAATAATGAAGAGCCACCCCGAAACAAAGGCTATCAAGTTGAGTGTAAATAAGGTGTATACAGACGTCGAGCGAGAAAGGATAACGTGTTCAAATGAACCGGCCGCCATACGTATCGTCCTTACATCCTCCTTCTCATTATATATTGTAATTAATGAAAAATGTTCAAATGGTTAGGTCTGAGTGTGCAGTCCGAAATCTCATAATTTATTTGGATTTTCTTCTGCACAGAGGGTGTGTTGGTACCTATTTGGCGCCATGTTGGAAACAAATTAGAATTCTGGCAGCGAATATTCTCCCGATTTCGTGCGTTGTGTGCATTTGCAGTTGGGTCAGCCCCAGGGGTGCTACCTACTGCATGCACTCCAAAAACGTGACTTCATGGACAATTTGGGAACAATAAGTTCCATAAGCGGACACTTCTGGGTTGAGCTGGTGTTTTCTTTTATTTAAAATCGTATTACGGGTTGGAAAATATCAATCCATATCGATTGGAGCGCAGTGAATTTTAAAATGCAAACAACTAAAATAAAGTCAAACACAATCAACTTATAGATGTGTGCAATGGAATTTTGTTTTAATTGGATTTGTTTACTTTTAGCCTCGTATTTGGTAACTTCATCAGTGCAAATATGATTTTGGATAACAGGGGATGTATGTAACGTGAAATGAATTACAACGTTAAGTGCACTTTTAAAAATTGCAAACATTTACGGAAATAATTTTATAAGCAACATTTTCTTATAAAATTTAGGCCTTTTCTAATTGCAGACCTAAAAATATGCAAAGCCTTTCATTCAACATGTGAAAGAGAAATGGTTAGATGTTGTATTATAACGAGGATAAACACAGAGACGATAAACACCTGAATCTATGAGCCTCAAAATAAAAATAGCAAAACTTTAAGCCGAGGAAGGCTTAAGATCAAAAACTAAGAATGCGAGAATTTGACGAATTCCATAGTTTCGCCAAAATTCACACTTTATTCCACTTTTATTCCGGAATTCGAAGGAATCGGTTTCCATGCTTATGATGAGTCTCCATCATTGGCCGAAACTAAAAAATCCGTTAAGAACTTTTTGAGCTAAAAATATTTACGTTTAGTTCGTATCTGCACCTGGGATGTAAGGACAATAAACAGGACAGGTGCAAGCGAACAACTGGAGGAAGCCTTAAGCTGCTCAAAGCAGACATTACATACATGAAATACAATGAGAAACAAAAATACAAATTGTTGGCTTCTGAAACAGGCTTCTGTTTCATGTGCGCTTCTTGCAAGATGGCGGGACCTCCTGTTTTATGCAGACTCCGAACGGCGAATTTGAGATAAGCTTTTCTTCACAACTGATATTACTTGGGTGATTTGTCAGAGGAGAGCCAGTGAAAAATCATTTAGGAATGTGAATCCTTCTGCGCTGCAGTTCATCGCACTAACCATAGCTCCACTGAGATAGTCGGGCAAAAGGAGGACGAAAAACTTTAACATCTGCTCCGGACCGTGTTGTAGGTAGCAGAAACAGCGGTAATTCGGAATTAGATTTTTCATAAGTGCCAGACTGAGGCAAAAAGTCAAATCAGGGC